>JAVMKO010000003.1:819528-863853 GCA_032164245.1 Sternotherus odoratus | reverse complement strand
GGGGGGAGCCGGGGTGGGTCCGGGGGGAGGGGGGAGCCGGGGTGGGGTCCGGGGCGAGGGGGGAGCCGGGGTGGGTCCGGGGGGAGGGGGGGAGCCGGGGTGGGTCCGGGGGGACGGGGGAGCCGGGGCGAGGGGGGAGCCGGGGTGGGTCCGGGGGGAGGGGGGAGCCGGGGTGGGGTCCGGGGGGAGGGGGGGAGCCGGGGTGGGTCCGGGGGGACGGGGGAGCCGGGGCGAGGGGGGAGCCGGGGTGGGTCCGGGGCGAGGGGGGAGCCGGGGTGGGTCCGGGGGGAGGGGGGAGCCGGGGTGGGTCCGGGGGGAGGGGGGAGCCGGGGTGGGTCCGGGGGGGACGGGGGAGCCGGGGCGAGGGGGGAGCCGGGGTGGGTCCGGGGCGAGGGGGGAGCCGGTGGGTCCGGGGGGAAGGGGGGAGCCGGGGTGGGTCCGGGGGGAGGGGCGAGCCGGGGTGGGGTCCGGGGCGAGGGGCGAGCCGGGGTGGGTCCGGGGTGAGGGGGAGCCGGGGTGGGTCCGGGGGGACGGGGACCAGCCCTCACCTGTGACGGTGGCCGTGCGTTTGCAGTTGTACAGAATGGCCAGCTCCCCGAAGACGTCCCCCGGGCGCAGCGTGCGGAGGTGGCCCCCGCGCTGGGTCACGCTCAGCTCACCCTCTGCAAACGAGAGCGTCTGACGGGGTGACGGACCCGCCCCTCCCCCCTCCCCCGGGCAGAACTTTCGGGGGTGGGGCAGCAGCCCGGCACGCGCCCCCTTCACACACATACGGGGTGGGGCTGGTGCACACACACACACGCACACGTGTGCAGGGCTGGAACACACGGACCGGGGGCTGGCGCACGTGGATTGGGGCTGGTGCGTGTACACACCCACCCACACCCACCCACACACCCCACACATACCCCCCACACCCCCACACCCCCACACACACACCCCCACCTCACACCCCCACCCCTACACAAACACCCACCCGCCCCACACCCACACACATACACACCCACAACCCACCCCACACCCCCACACATACCCCCCCACACCCCCACACCCCACCCACCCACCCCCACCTCACACCCCACCCCTACACACACCCACACCCGCCCCCACACCCACACACATACACACCCACACCCACCCACACCCCCCACACATACCCCCCCACACCCCCCACACCCCACACCCCCACCCCCACCCCTACACACACACACACCCGCCCCACACACATACACACCCACACCCACCCACACCCCCACACATACCCCCCCACACCCCCACACCCCCCACACCCACCCCCACCTCACACCCCCACCCCTACACAAACACCCACCCGCCCCACACCCACACAACACCCACACACACACACACCCACACCCCCACACATACCCCCCCACACACCGCACACCACACACCCACACCCCCACCTCACACCCCCCACCCCTACACAAACACCCACCCGCCCCACACCCACACCCACCCACACCCACACCCACCCCCCCCACACCCACCCCCCCACACATACCCCCCACCCCCCCACACACACCCACACCCCCACACATACCCCCCCACCCCCCCCACCCCACACACCCACACCCCCCCACCCCCCCACACATACCCCCCCACACCCCTACACACACACACACGCCCCACACCCCTACACACCCCCACACAAACCCACACACCCCCCACACACACATACCCCCCCCCCACACACCCCCCACGGGCAGGCTCTCACCAGCGACGATGTACATGGCGTCCCCGTCGGTGCCCTCGGCCAGCACCGTGTGCCCCGGGCCGTGCCAGGCGGGCGAGAAGCTCTGCACCAGGGCCTCGGCCTGCCCCTCGCCCAGGAGCCGCAGGAAGTGGCTCCGCTCCACCGCCCCTGCAATCAGGCTGCGGTCCCTGGACGGGAAGGAGACGTGTGGGGCCGGGCCCCAGCCCCACTGCACCCCCCCCTGGGCTGGGTGTCAACCTACTGCCTGTGGAAAACCGAACAGCCTCCCCCCCCCCCCCCCGTCACTCCCTCCCTCCTCCCTCCCTCCCGGCGGCGGGGGGGGGGGGGGGGCTGGGCTGGGGCTGCCTGTGGGAGCCGGGCAGAGCCGGACTCTACCGGCCCCGGTGGGCAGTGCTGCCTGCAGCCGCCAGGGTCCCTTTCGATCACCCGACGCCTGGAGATCCGGACCATGGGTGGGGCAGGGCCCCTCCTGAGCTGTCCCTGCCCCACCCGAGGGGATACCTGGCTGACTTCGGGACCTGGGGCACCTCCTCACCGGCCAGGGGCTCAGGGACGATGGGCTGGGCCCTGCTCTTCCTCCGCCCGTCGTCGGCATCCACCCGGCCCGTGATCTCCCTGCCCACGCCAGCTCCGGCCTCCTCCGGCGCCCCGCCTGGGGCAGTGGGGAGAGAAGCGCCTGAGGCACCTGCCCATCGCCCCCCAACTCCCGCCCTATCACCCCGTCCCGTCTGTCACGTTACTGGAATCATTGGGTACCATATAGATCATTGTGGACCAAATCTTATGTGAAGAGGGTCATAACAGGTGTCTATGACCATATGTGTGTATCTATTTGGGAACTGAAGTTATGGATATTGGATTAAAAGGTGCCTGGACTTCAAACTTAGGCTTGGCTCCTGTGAAATCTCAGACAGGCTGGTGCTAACTCGAGCCCATTAAAGGGCCATCAACTGCACAATGAACTGTGTCCACACCCGAGGAGAGGAGCCTCCCCAGGAATGGGACATGCCTGGGCAAAAACTGAATCATTGAGAGTCTGGTAATTGGACCATGTGGCTGGGAACCTTCAGTTTGCAACCAGACTCTGCATAAGGGGGAGGATGGTCTTCGCCCACAGGAGGAAGTCTATAAAGCCTGGAAGAACATTCTCCATTTTCTTCTTCTACCTCCAGCCTGCAGCCTGCCTTGTTTCCAGCTTTGGGTGGAACTTTGCTACTCAGGGGAACTCTGGACAAAGTTATGCTTTCCAAAGACTTTGATTGAAACCTGCAGTTTATTCTACAGCTGCAAGACTGAACCAAGAGATTTGCCATCACTGCATGTAATTGATTTCTTTTAACCATTCCTAACCCTCACCTAGACCTTTTTCCTTGTATAATAAACCTTTAGATTTTAGATTCTAACGGGTTGGCAACAGCGTGATTTGTGGGAAGATCTGATTTGTAGATTGACCTGGGTCTGGGGCCTGATTCTTTGGAATTGGGGAGAACCGTTTTCTTTATTTGGGGGATTGGTTTTCATAACCATTGATCCCCAGGACAGGTGGCTGCTGGTGGTGATACTGGGAAGTGTTGTAGGAGATGGTGTGGTGTGTCTAAGGGAATTGCTTGTGTGACTTGTGGTTAGCCAGTGGGGTGAGACCAAAGTCTTTTCTGTTTGGCTGGTTTGGTGCCTTAGTGTGGAAAAACCCCAGCTTTGGGCTGTAGTTGCCCCTTTGGAAGCAATCTGTCCTGATCTGACACTCACAGTTGGATCCCTCCAGGAACAGCACCGTCACAGGTTGTGACAAAGGGGGGTGAACACAGGACTCCCCCCCCCCCCCATCCAACCGCCCTGTTCCCTGACCACCCCCAACCTCCACCCCATACAACTGCCCCTGTCCCCTGACCACCCCACCACCTGCTCCCTGACCACCCCCAACCTCCACCCCATTTCTGTGCCATGATCTAATCACTGATGAAGATATTGAACAGAACCGGCCCCAGCACTGATCCCTGCGGGACCCCCTCGTCCTGCCCGTCCAGCCTGACTGGGAGCCGCCGAGAACCGCGCTCCGGGAACGGTTTCCAACCAGCTCCATCCAGGCTGGATTTCCCAGTTTGTTTACGAGAAGCTCATGGGAGACAGTCAAGAGAGACCAGGTCACCGCTTCCCCCATCCACAAGGCTTGTTCGCCAGGAGCTGGGAATGGGCGAGAGGGGGTGGGTCACGGGGTGATTCCCTGTTCTCTTCATTCCCGCCCGGGCACCTGGCACTGGCCACTGTGGGGAGACAGGAGACTGGGCTGGATGGACCTTTGCCCTGACCCACTGTGGCCGTTCTGCTGTCACCCTGTCAGAGAACACGACCAATCCAACGCTGACTATCCCCTTAGGATCTAGGGCTCTGCCAATTCATTGATCGCTTCATGATTTGCTCCATTGACGGGTCAGTAATTTCCCGTTGTCCTCACTGCCATTTTGATAGCTGGGCTCTGGATTTGCCCCTCTCCAGCCCTCTGGAATCCCTCCCGCTTTCCACGACTGGAGGAAGATGGAATGGCTGGGAGGGCCGGGAGGGACTGGGAGGGGCCGGGAGGGACTGGGAGGGACTGGGAGGGACTGGGAGGGCCGGGAGGGACTGGGAGGGACTGGGAGGGACTGGGAGGGACTGGGAGGGGCCAGGACGTTCCCCGGTTTCACTGCTCAGCCGCTAGGCGGTGCTGTCTGCAATACACCTATTAAAGGAACCTCGGCTGGACCAGGCCTAGCCAGGCAGGGCCCAGTGATGAGAACCCAGCAGGGGGGGACCCTGCTCAGAGGTAAACCCTGTAGTCAGGCTATGGCTAGTACGCTGGGGACAGAGATAGCCATGTGGCCACCCCCCCCCCCCCCGGGGTGCAGAGATAGCCACATCCGTCCCCCCGTGGACACCCCATCCCCCTTACCCTGCTCCTGCGAGCCCCTCTGCCCCGCCATGCTCTGCAGATACGCCCGCTCCTCCTGCAGCCAGCGCTCTCGCAGCTGCTGGTCCATCTCCCAGCCTGGGGCAGGGGCTGGGCAGCCGTCCGACGCCGTCCTCGGGCTGATGGAGACAGGACAGGGACATGCACTAACCCGGGGAGCGGGCAAACGACGGCCCAGGGGCCGCATCCGGCCCCTCTACAACGTTTTAACCTGGCCCTCGAGCTCCAACCGGGCAGCAGGATCCGGGGCTTCCCTGCTCTGCGTGTGCTGTGGCTCCCTGTGGGTCCCAGAAGCAGCAGCATGTCCCCCGCTCCAGCTCCTACGCTGGGAACCAAGACCAATGGGAGCTGCAGGGACGGCACCTGCAGACAGGGCAGCACGCAGACCCTCCTGGCTATGCCTCTGCACAGGAGCCGGATGGAGGGGACATAACACTGCTTCTGGGAGCGCCTTGAGCTGTCTGTAGCTTGCATCCCTGAGCCTCATCCCGCCCCCTACTCCAGCCCTGATCCCTCTCCCACCCTCCGAACCCCTCAATCCCAGCCTGGCGCACCCTCCTTCACCTCAAACCCCTCATCCTCAGCCCCACTCCAGAGCCCTCGGCCACCCATCCCACCCCAACCTCAATTTCATGAGCATTCATAGAGTGGTAGAGTGTCAGGGTGGGAAGGGACCTCAGGAGGTATCTAGTCCAACCCCCTGCTCAAAGCAATTCATGGCCTGCCATATAATGTAGGCCCCACACCCACCCCACGGTGCCCTCACCTTCTCTGGGATGCCTCAGTCCACTGCCCTATTCCCCCAAACTACCTTCCCCAGGCCACCTATTCACGCCTGCCCCACAGGACCCCTGCCCCATGCCAGCTGCCCCACGGCAGGATTGGTCCCGAGGGAGGAGGGGACTGGCAGAGGGGCAGGATTGGTCCCTGGAGGGGCTGGCAGAGGGGTAAGAATGGTTGGGGGGGGCTGGGGGCTGGTGGAGGGGCAGGATTGGTCTAGGGGGTGGGGGAGGGGCAGGATTGGTCCGGGAGGGGAGGCTGGGAGGGCTGGTGAAAGGGCAGGACTGGTCCTGGGGCGGGGGGGGGGGAAACCGTGAACAGGCAGATGTCAGGGGCTCAGCCCCTTAGATCACAGACCATGACGACAAGGCCGGTCCGGGGGGCGCAGGAGTGGGTGGAGTCCCACACGCGGGGCAGGGGAAGGTGGGGGGCTGGGGCCCCCAGGCTGGCGGCAGACGGTCCAACCCCATCCAGGGGAGGGCAGCCGGCAATGGGGTGCCACATTTAACAGCAGGTAATTAACCTGGGACAATTACCCAGCCCCAGGAGGTTCCCGCCACGCGTCTCCGCCCAGCCTGGCCGCTCTGGGACTGGCGCTGGAGCAGGGCTCCAACCCGATGCCCACCCAGGCCCGCCTGGCCTGGGGCTCTGGGAGCCGTGACTGGAGCCCCGCGGTGCCGTGGGGCTGGGCCTGGAGCAGACGGGCCTGGGCGGGGGGGGGGGGAGGGGGGAGGGGTTGCCCAGGGCTTTGTATGGCTGAGGGGCACCGGAGAGGCCGGGAGCAGCTTGGCAGGTCCCGGGAGACCCCCAGGATGAAGGCCCCTGCTTTCCAGGGGTTCATTCGACTCCGTCCAGGCCCTGATCTGTGTCTGCACGGCGCCCGCCTGTCCTGGGGGGGCCAGGGGCCCTGCCCAGACCCCAGGATCCCAGCAACGGCTCCGGCGTCCCCCAGCCAGGCCCCGGGCAGCCGGGCCTGGGCCTGGGCCGGGTCCTGCCCCGTCACAGCAGCTCCCAGACCCCTCCCTGCCCTGGGAGCGCCGGGCACCGTTGGGGTTTTACTGCTGGGGGTGGGGGGGCCTGGAGCACAGCCGGGGCCAGCTCCTCCCAAGGCAAAGGTCAGCGGGAAGCTGTGCCCGGCGCAGGGCTGCGCAGGCTACTCCCAGG
This sequence comes from Sternotherus odoratus, assembly GCA_032164245.1. Lineage (NCBI taxonomy): Eukaryota > Metazoa > Chordata > Testudines > Kinosternidae > Sternotherus > Sternotherus odoratus. The sequence goes on along the minus strand of JAVMKO010000003.1, from coordinate 857,230 downwards.
CCCAGACACGCGGGCACACGCCCAGGGGCCCTGCAACCTCCCTAGACTGGCCCCCCGCTCCCCAGATCGCATGTGCAGGCACCTCCTCCCCCCCCCAGGCACAAGCACCCACCGTTGCCAGGTCCGGACTAACCCCCCCAAGCTGGCTGCTGCTCCCTGCACCCTCCTCCCACAGCCCCCGGCCCATGCAGAGCCAGACGCCTTCCCCCCCACGTCCCCCCGCCGACCTACCTGGGCCCAGCTGCGCTCCTCCCTCCCTGGCCTCCAGCCCCGGCCTAGCCGCAGGGCCCCTGGGAGGCAGCACACCCGGCCCAGGGGCGGTCCAAGCCCAGCCCTCCCTCAGGTGCATCTCCCGGCCAAGCCCTGTCTGCCGCCTCCTCCCACCCAGGCGCTGGCAGAGGAACCAGCCAGGCCCTGACTCATGTGAGTCATGGGGGGAGCTCCTGGGGGGCCAAGCAGTTAGCACACAGCCAGCCAGTCCCACAGCCCGGGGGGGAGCCGAGCAGGTGGGGAAACTGAGGCTCGGAAGGGTTTTTTTTGCGGGGGGGGAGACAGTGAGAACGCCCTTGGATCCTGACTCCCAGCTCCCCATGCTCCAACCCCTAAGCCACACTGCCTCTTCCAGGCCACATGGGCCCGAGGGAAGGGGCGCGGTGACAGCACATCACAGCGGATTGGCACTGGGGCACCAGGGAACAGCATGGGGAGGAGGGAGGAATTTCCTGTAGTATTAGGGATTACGTGGCTTTAAGAGCCTTGACAAGGTCCCCCCAATGGAGCCAGGGGGTAAGAGGGAAGATCCCCTCCTGGATCAGTAACTGGAGCGGGGGACTAGCGAGTCCCAGGGGTCTGTACCGGGACCGTGTGTTCAACACAGTCCTAAATGAGCTGGGATGGGGGGCGAACAGGGAGCTGGCAACGTCTGCGATGCTACAAAACTGTTGAAGTCAGTTAAGTCCACAGCTGAGTGGAAGGAATTACAGCCAGCAAAATAGTGAAGAAATGCACCCGGGACCCCTCCCCCTAACGGGACACGCCCAGCGATGGGTGGAAATGAGCTGGTGACACCCAGGGGGGATCTGGGGGGACAGGGGACAGGCTCCTGAACATTTCAGCTCAATGTGCAGCAGCCGTCAAAAAGGCCAAGAAGACTTTAGCCCAGGGGTGGGCAAACGTTTTGGCCCGAGGACCACATCGGGGTTCAAAACTGTCTGGAGGGCCGGGTAGGGAAGGCTGTGTCTCCCCAAACAGCCTGGCTCTGCCCCCTATCTGAGCCCCACCCACTTCCTGTCCCCTAACTGCCCTCAAACCCCAAACCCATCCAACCCTCCCCATTCCTTGTCCCCTGACCGCCTCCTCCCAGGACCCCCCCGCCCCTAACCACCACCCCCAGGACCCTATCCCCTATCTAAGCCCCCTGCTCCCTGTCCCCGACTGCCCCCTTCATAATCCCCAACCCTTCCAACTACCCCCAACGCTCCTTGTCCCCTGACTGCCCCTCCTGAGACCCCCCCCAACCTTAATCACCCCCCAGGATCCCACCCCTATCCAACCCCTCTGCTCCCAATCCTCTGACTGCCCCAACCCCTATCCACCCCCCCACCCCCTGACAGGCCTCCCAGGACTTCTACACCTATCCAACCCCTGCATTCCCTGTGCCCTCCTGAGACCCTCTGCCCCTTATCCAACCCCCTGACCCCGGCCCCCTCACCATGACGCTCAGAGCTGCGTGTCTGGCCGTAGCCAGACATGCTGCTGCGCTGATCCATAGGAGTGCGCTGCCCCACCCCCCAAAGACCTGCGGCTCTGTGGTAGGGGGGGACAGCAGGAGATGGGGGTGGGACTAGCTTCCCCAGCTGGGAGCTCAGGGGCCAGGCAGGAGGGTCCTGCGGGCCAGTTGTGGCCCACGGCAGTAGTTTGCCCACCTCTGCTTTAGGAACTATTAGGAAAGGGATCACTAAGAAGACAGACAATATCCTAATGCCACTGTATAAATCCATAGGACACCACACCTTGAATACTGCACCCAGACCTGGTCACCCCATCACCCCATCTCAAAACCAATATAGTGGAACTGGAAAAGTTCAGAGAAGGGCAGCAAAGATGATCGGGGTATGAAAAGCTTCCACCGGAGGAGAGACTCCAAACAGAGCCATTCAGCTTGGAAAAGAGACGACTAAGTGGGGCTAGGATAGAGGTCTATAAAACCATGACTGGGATGGAGAAAGTGAATAGCAAAGTGTTATTTACCCCTCACCTAACACACAAACCAGGAGTCACCCAATGAAATTGACAGGCAGCAAGTTTAAAACAAACATAGGAAGTATTTCTTCACCCAACGCACAGTCAACCTGTGGAACTCCTTGCCAGGGGATGTTGTGAAGGCCAAGACCACAACAGGGTTCAAAAAAGAACTAGAGAAGTTCATGGAGGATAGGTTCATCAGTGGCTATTCGCCGGGATGGGCAGGGCGGGGGTCCGTAGCCTCTGTTCGCCAGGAGCTGGGAATGGGCGATGGGATGGATAACTGCCCTGTTCTGTTCATTCCCTCTGGGGCAGCTGGCCTGGCCACTGTCGGAAGACGGGACACTGGGCTGGATGGATCTTTGGTCTGACCCAGTCTGGCCGTTCTTATGTGACAGCACCCCTGCCCCCAAGCAGCAAACTGCCCCACTTCTCATGGACAGAAATGGCCTTCCTGACTCCCAGCAGCTGCTGTGCTCTGCCCTGGAGCCTGAGCATGGAGGAGTCCTTTGCTTCTCCTTCCAGCCCGTGTCACCGCAGGCTTTTCTCTGGAGGCCCATTAGCAGCCGCCCTGGAGGGCTCGGGCCATCTCTGCTGGGCTGGACCTGCCATGCCCCCCCCCCCCGCTGCAGTGACCAGTCACCCTGCCATGCCACCTGTCAAGTGGAGCTCCGCCCCTCTCCCCAGTCTGGGCCCGGGGTGCCCTCAGTGTGGATGGTAATCCCAGGGGGCGAGTGGACGGAGGAGACAGACTGGACAGGGTACCGATGGGAATGACAGCAGGGAGTTCAAACACAGGGAAACGGGCAGGGCCCCCGTGACGAACACGGCATGGACCATGAAACTGGTTTTTTGGTGCTTTTACCCTCTCCTGCACAGATTTCACAGGAGAGCCCAGCGTTTCTCAAATGGGGGGGGGCTGACCCAAAAGGAGGCTGCAGGGGGGTTATTTTAGTACTGCCCCCCCTTACTTCTGTGCGGCCTACAGAGCTGGGCGGCTGGAGAGCGGCGGCTGCTGGCCAGACGCCCAGCTCTGAGGCAGCGCTGCAGGAGGGCAGAGGAAGGGTAGCAGTACCGCAACCCACGCTAACTTTATGACCCCCTCCCCACAGCTCCAATTTGGGTCAGGACCCGACAGTTACAATGCCGTGACATTTCAGATCCAAATACAGTCGGACCCCGCAACACCGTGACGATCGGGATCCAACAAACCCCGGTAAGCGCGGGGTCGCGGTATTCCGCTGCATCAAAGCACCGCCGCTGCCATCGGGAGCCCCACGCACCCCGCGCTATAAACGGATTCGCGCTATCGCGGGGCGCAGCATTCCGGGGTCCGACTGTAGTTGAAATCCTGAAATTAACCATTTTAAAAATCCAATGACCGTGACACTGACCAAAATGGACGGTGGATTTGGAGGGGCCCTAGCCATGGACTCCAGTCCAATTTCGGAGGAATAACTCCCTAGATCCCAGCTCTCAAACTCCTCAGCGAGGTGGGTGGCATGAGAGAACAGGAAACAGTGTCTGTGGAAGGTATAATGACCCCCCCCCCCCGCTATAGAGTGCCTGGGACCCCCACGTGCTTTGCAGACTGTAGGGTACATACAATTACTCACGTGCCAAAGAAATGCAGCCACCTCTGGGGGGAACACAGCAGCCGGCTAGCAGCTCACAGCAACACTGTACAGGCAGGAAGCCATGGAGAGAAGAGTTCGAATTAGGAAAGGGGAGGGGAAGCGAGGCCCAGAGGGCGGGGAGGGGGATTGGTTGGAATTTGGAAGTGCCCTGCAGGGGCTGGGACTCACAAAGGCAGGGGACTTGCACAAGATCTTGGGTAAACAAGCCTCTTATCAGTCGGGACCTTTGTGCCTCCCGGGACAGCTTCAGGGCCGCACCTCGTGGCTGGCAGGCCGGGCCCTGTGACCCGGGGAAGGGGAAGTAGGACATCTGGCCCTCACAGGAGGGATTCAAAGGGGAAGGCAGCCCCAGCACTGCCCCGTCCCAGCCACTCTGCAGGATCAGAGCTCGAACTTCCACACCACAGGAGCAGATCCCTCAGCAGGTAGCCAGGGGACAAGCACAGCCGATGCGGGTCCCAAGGGCCTGTCAAGCAGCCGGCCAGGACAGCCACACCTTAAAGAAAGGCTGGTTCCCGGGGGTGGGGAATTGGACACAGCCTTCCCCCTCCAGGGCCTTGGTCCCGAGGGCTGGATGCAGGCGCTGGACTTTCTCCATGGCACCCCCAGAGAGCACCCTGAGGCTGGGAGATTAGGAGGGCAGCTGACACTAAAACTCTGCAGCTGGGCTTCGGGGAAGACGCTCCTGGCCGAGGGATGGGAGCCTCCTGCCGGCGGAGTTCACCCCCCTCTGCGAGAGCGCTGCCGGCACCGGGTTCAACCGATGCCAGGGGATAGTGTAGACCGGGACAATGCCAGGGACCCTGCAGCTCACAGCGGTGCTGGGTAAGCGCACACCGGGCACAGTTAAGGTTACACGGGCATCCTTCGGTACGTCCATCACCAGCCCCCACGGCTCCGGGCTCCCTGTGAGGGGCCACAAAGAACAATGGGGGAATTTTTTACACACCATGTCGCACGTGTGTGTGAGACTCACTTGTGCCTGGTGCAGGGCCCCGGGAACACAGGGCCAGACCCACACAGAGTACACTGGGGCTATGGCTGCAAAAGGCCAGCGGGGGTCACCCCAGCGCTCTCCTCAGCGGGGGGCGGGGGGGGGTGTCAGGCTGGAGGGGGGGTCACCCCAGCACTCTCCTCAGCGGGGGGTGTCAGGCTGGGGGGGTCACCCCAGCGCTCTCCTCAGCGGGGGGAGAGGGGTTTACAGGCTGGGGGGGTCACCCCAGCGCTCTCCTCAGCGGGGGGGGGGGTTACAGGCTGGGGGGGTCACCCCAGCGCTCTCCTCAGCGGGGGGGTTTACAGGCTGGGGGGTCACCCCACCGCTCTCCTCAGCGGGGGGGGTCACAGGCTGGGGGGGGTCACCCCAGCGCTCTCCTCAGCGGGGGGAGAGGGGTTTACAGGCTGGGGGGGTCACCCCAGCACTCTCCTCAGCGGGGGGGGGTTTACAGGCTGGGGGGTCACCCCAGCGCTCTCCTCAGTGGGGGGGGTCACAGGCTGGGGGGGGGTCACCCCAGCGCTCTCCTCAGCGGGGGGGGTCAGGCTGGGGGGTCACCCCAGTGCTCTCCTCAGCGGGGGGGGGGTCACAGGCTGGGGGGTCACCCCAGCGCTCTCCTCAGAAGGGGGGGGGTCACAGGCTGGGGGGGTCACCCCAGCACTCTCCTCAGCAGGGGGGGTAAGGCTGGGGGGGTCACCCTAGCGCTCTCCTCAGGGGGGGTTACAGGCTGGGGGGGTCACCCCAGCGCTCTCCTCAGCGGGGGGGGAGGGGTTTACAGGCTGGGGGGGTCACCCCAGCGCTCTCCTCAGCGGGGGGGGGGGGTTTACAGGCTGGGGGGGTCACCCCAGCGCTCTCCTCAGCGGGGGGGGGGTGTTCACAGGCTGGGGGGGTCACCCCAGCGCTCTCCTCAGCGGGGGGGGGGTCACAGGCTGGGGGGTCACCCCAGCGCTCTCCTCAGCGGGGGGGGGGTTACAGGCTGGGGGGGTCACCCCAGTGCTCTCCTCAGTGGGGGGGTTTACAGGCTGGGGGGGGTCACCCCAGCGCTCTCCTCAGCGGGGGGGGTTACGGGCTGGGGGGTCACCCCAGCGCTCTCCTCAGCGGGGGGGGTTACAGGCTGGAGGGGTCACCCCAGCGCTCTCCTCAGCGGGGAGGGGGTTACAGGCTGGGGGGGGTCACCCCAGCGCTCTCCTCAGCGGGGGGGTCACAGGCTGGGGGGGGTCACCCCAGTGCTCTCCTCAGCGGGGGGGGGGTCACAGGCTGGGGGGGGTCACCCCAGCGCTCTCCTCAGCGGGGGGGGTGGGGGTTTACAGGCTGGGGGGGTCACCCCAGCGCTCTCCTCAGCGGGGGGGTTTACAGGCTGGGGGGTCACCCCAGCGCTCTCCTCAGTGGGGGGGTTTACAGGCTGGGGGGGTTTACAGGCTGGGGGGGTCACCCCAGCGCTCTCCTCAGCGGGGGGGTCACAGGCTGGGGGGGGTCACCCCAGCGCTCTCCTCAGCGGGGGTGTTTACAGGCTGGGGGGGTCACCCCAGCACTCTCCTCAGCGGGGGGGGTTACAGGCTGGGGGGGTCACCCCAGCGCTCTCCTCAGCGGGGGGGGGGGGTTACAGGCTGGGGGGGGTCACCCCAGCGCTCTCCTCAGCGGGGGGGTTTACAGGCTGGGGGGGTCACCCCAGCGCTCTCCTCAGCGGGGGGGGGGGGTTACAGGCTGGGGGGGGTCACCCCAGCGCTCTCCTCAGCGGGGGGGTTTACAGGCTGGGGGGGGTCACCCCAGCGCTCTCCTCAGCGGGGGGGGGTCACAGGCTGGGGGGGGTCACCCCAGCGCTCTCCTCAGCGGGGGGGGTGGGGGTTTACAGGCTGGGGGGGTCACCCCAGCGCTCTCCTCAGCGGGGGGGTTTACAGGCTGGGGGGTCACCCCAGCGCTCTCCTCAGTGGGGGGGTTTACAGGCTGGGGGGGTTTACAGGCTGGGGGGGTCACCCCAGCGCTCTCCTCAGCGGGGGGGTCACAGGCTGGGGGGGGTCACCCCAGCGCTCTCCTCAGCGGGGGTGTTTACAGGCTGGGGGGGTCACCCCAGCACTCTCCTCAGCGGGGGGGGTTACAGGCTGGGGGGGTCACCCCAGCGCTCTCCTCAGCGGGGGGGGGGTTACAGGCTGGGGGGGGTCACCCCAGCGCTCTCCTCAGCGGGGGGGTTTACAGGCTGGGGGGGTCACCCCAGCGCTCTCCTCAGTGGGGGGGGGGGTGTCAGGCTGGAGGGGGGGGTCACCCCAGCACTCTCCTCAGCGGGGGGTGTCAGGCTGGGGGGGTCACCCCAACGCTCTCCTCAGCGGGGGGAGAGGGGTTTACAGGCTGGGGGGTCACCCCAGCGCTCTCCTCAGCGGGGGGGGTGTCACAGGCTGGGGGGTCACCCCAGCGCTCTCCTCAGCGGGGGGAGAGGGGTTTACAGGCTGGGGGGGTCACCCCAGCACTCTCCTCAGCGGGGGGGGGGGGTTTACAGGCTGGGGGGGGTCACCCCAGCGCTCTCCTCAGCAGGGGGGGGTCAGGCTGGGGGGTCACCCCAGTGCTCTCCTCAGCGGGGGGGGGGGTCACAGGCTGGGGGGTCACCCCAGCGCTCTCCTCAGCGGGGGGGGTGGGGGTTTACAGGCTGGGGGGGTCACCCCAGCGCTCTCCTCAGCGGGGGGGGTGGGGGTTTACAGGCTGGGGGGGTCACCCCAGCGCTCTCCTCAGCGGGGGGGTTTACAGGCTGGGGGGTCACCCCAGCGCTCTCCTCAGTGGGGGGGTTTACAGGCTGGGGGGGTTTACAGGCTGGGGGGGTCACCCCAGCGCTCTCCTCAGCGGGGGGGTCACAGGCTGGGGGGGGTCACCCCAGCGCTCTCCTCAGCGGGGGTGTTTACAGGCTGGGGGGGTCACCCCAGCACTCTCCTCAGCGGGGGGGGTTACAGGCTGGGGGGGTCACCCCAGCGCTCTCCTCAGCGGGGGGGGGGTTACAGGCTGGGGGGGGTCACCCCAGCGCTCTCCTCAGCGGGGGGGTTTACAGGCTGGGGGGGTCACCCCAGCGCTCTCCTCAGTGGGGGGGGGGGTGTCAGGCTGGAGGGGGGGGTCACCCCAGCACTCTCCTCAGCGGGGGGTGTCAGGCTGGGGGGGTCACCCCAACGCTCTCCTCAGCGGGGGGAGAGGGGTTTACAGGCTGGGGGGTCACCCCAGCGCTCTCCTCAGCGGGGGGGGTGTCACAGGCTGGGGGGTCACCCCAGCGCTCTCCTCAGCGGGGGGAGAGGGGTTTACAGGCTGGGGGGGTCACCCCAGCACTCTCCTCAGCGGGGGGGGGGGGTTTACAGGCTGGGGGGGGTCACCCCAGCGCTCTCCTCAGCAGGGGGGGGTCAGGCTGGGGGGTCACCCCAGTGCTCTCCTCAGCGGGGGGGGGGGGTCACAGGCTGGGGGGTCACCCCAGCGCTCTCCTCAGCGGGGGGGGGGCAGCCACAGCTGCATCCTCGGCCGCGGCCGCGCCCCCGTCACGTGACCCCGGCCGCTCCTGTCACGTGCCAGGGCGGGGCTCTGAGCTGCGGACGGCTTGGAGGCTCCGGGGGCGGGGCCATGCGGGGCGGGGGCGGGGTCAGGGGCGGGGCTAGTCCGCGGCAGGCATCCTGCTTGTCGGGCTGGGGACGATCCTGACTCAGCCCCAGGGCAGCGCACGGGCCGGGGCGGCGGGACCGGGGGGCAGGGCCTAGGGTCCCCGGGCACGAGTGTGGAGGGGGGGTCGGGGGGACGTGCCCGGGGCGCTAGTGTAGAGGGGAGGTGCTGGGCAGTAGTGCGGGGGGGTCGGTGGTAGGTTCCAGGGCACTAGTGCACGGGGGGGTGTCAGGACACTAGTGCACGGGGGGGGGGTCAGGACACTAGTGCACGGGGGGGTGTCAGGACACTAGTGCACGGGGGGGTGTCAGGACACTAGTGCACGGGGAGGTGTCAGGACACTAGTGCACGGAGGGGGGGTGTCAGGGCACTAGTGCACGGGGGGTGTCAGGGCACTAGTGCACGGGGGTGTCAGGGCACTAGTGCACGGGGGGTGTCAGGACACTAGTGCACGGGGGTGTGTCAGGGCACTAGTGCACGGGGGGGTGTCAGGGCACTAGTGCACGGGGGTGTCAGGGCACTAGTGCACGGGGGGGTGTCAGGGCACTAGTGCAGGGGGGTGTCAGGACACTAGTGCACGGGGGGTGTCAGGACACTAGTGCACGGGGGGGTGTCAGGACACTAGTGCACCGGGGGGTGTCAGGACACTAGTGCACGGGGGGGTGTCAGGGCACTAGTGCACGGGGGTGTCAGGGCACTAGTGCACGGGGGGTGTCAGGACACTAGTGCACGGGGGTGTCAGGACACTAGTGCACCGGGGGGTGTCAGGACACTAGTGCACGGGGGGTGTCAGGACACTAGTGCACCGGGGGGGTGTCAGGACACTAGTGCACCGGGGGGTGTCAGGACACTAGTGCACGGGGGGTGTCAGGACACTAGTGCACGGGGGGTGTCAGGACACTAGTGCACAGGGGCAGCCCATCCATGGAGGAAAAGCGCATCCTGTGCATTGGCCTGGTTTGCCTGGACATAATCAGCGTTGTGGACGTGTACCCGGCCGAGGACACGGACACCAGGTACGGGGGGGCTCGGATCCTGGGGACCGCGGCACTGGGGGGGGGCTGGCTTGGGGCGTGGAGGGGCTGAGCCCACTCCCAGAGCTGGGCCGCGGGTGCTTGGCCGGGTCAGACCTGGGCTGCAGGCTCTGGGAGCCCTGTGCTGGGAGGGGTGGGGCGCAGGGGGGCTGGGACTCAGGCCTGTGCTCAGACACTAGCCCCTGCTGGCAGGAGCAGGACCTGGCAGGGCTGGCAATGGGGCTCTGGGCGCCCTCTCGACTTCCCGGGCAGAGCAGCCCAGACCCCCTGGGTGCCTCCCACCCGTCCCCTGTGCGGTGCCAGCCCGGGGCTGCCCCAAGTGCTCCCGGCACGAACAGCCCCAGCACCAGCCGCCCATTAACCTGGCTGCCCTGGCACATGGGCCTGGGGGTGGCATTCGTTTCCTCTGCCCCACCCCCCCACCCATCAGCAGGCAGGGAACCCCCGGCTGGCTGGGCAGGGACTAATGGATCCCACCCCACCCCCCAGCTAGCGGGCCTGGTCCAGCGGGAGAGACTGCGGCCCGGGAGCCTGGTGCCCGGCCTGGCCCTGCCATGGCTGTCTGTCTCCTAGGTGCCTGTCTCAGCGCTGGCAGCGGGGTGGCAATGCCTCCAACTCCTGCACCGTGCTGTCCCTGCTGGGGGCGCCCTGCGCCTTCATGGGCTCGCTGGCGCCAGGACACGCCGCAGAGTAAGTGGGGGGGTTCGGGATCAGCCTGCCCGCAGCGAGATGGGAGCCTGAGGGCCCGAGCCGGGGCAGTGCCGTTCCCCTGGCACAGGTCAGGGAACCATTCTGCAGCTCGGCAGGGCCCTGGCCCCCAGCGCGGGGGAATGAGGGGAACCCTCCCTCCCAGCTGACAGAGCCGGGGGCCACAGGCAGGACCGTCCCTCTCCGGGATGGGGAGACGTGATCCCTTCACTGGTCACGGGGGCTCCACTGCCTCCTTGTGCTAGGCCGGGGGCAGATCAGACCGCGGGCTTCCCTTCCCCTGAGATTCGTGTCCTCGGAGGGTTGGGGACCCCTGGTTCCCTCCCTCCGCCCGGCCTTTCCCCGCTGTCGGTGCTGGCCCTCGCTCGGGGGCTGGGCTGCATTTCCGCCTGGCGGGGGGTGCAGGGGGGTTAGCAGCTGCTGATGCTTTTCTAAAATCCACCTCTGCTTGCGTAGTGGTTTGACCAGCTGCCATTTTGGTGTGACCCACCATAACCTTACATCGCCATGGAAACAAGAGGAGAGGGTTCCCCAGGGTCCCTGCCAGCCTTTTCCCCCGGGACTAGGGGATGCGTGAGCCTCAAACTCTGTTCTCCAGAGCATCGCCCATGGGAATGTGGTGTACGCCAGGGAGACCCCCACTGCCAGCCCCATCTCCCTGCTGGGGAGTGACGGGCCCCAGCCCTTCCCCCCCTCCAGCCCCATCTCACTGCTGGGGAGTGACGGAGCTCCCAGCCCTCCCCCCCCCCTCCAGCCCCATCTCCCTGCTGGGGAGTGACGGAGCTCCCAGCCCTTCCCCCCCTCCAGCCCCATCTCCCTGCTGGGGAGTGACGGAGCTCCCAGCACTTCCCCCTCTCCAGCCCCATCTCCCTGCTGGGGAGTGACGGAGCTCCCAGCCCTCCCCCCTCCAGCCCCATCTCCCTGCTGGGGAGTGACGGAGCTCCCAGCCCTTCCCCCCCTCCAGCCCCATCTCCCTGCTGGGGAGTGACGGGCCCCAGCCCTTCCCCCCCTCCAGCCCCATCTCCCTGCTGGGGAGTGACGGGCCCCAGCCCTTCCCCCCCCCCCCTCCAGCCCCATCTCCCTGCTGGGGAGTGACGGGCCCCAGCCCTTTCCAGCCCCATCTCCCTGCTGGGGAGTCTCTGGGGAGCCTTTGTGCTGCCGGTGCAGAGGGGGCAGGTTTGGTGGCCGGTGCAGTCGCTGCTGGGGACTGGCTGGGCCCCCAGGCCCCGCTGCCGCCCCCCTGCCCCCAGGCCCTGCAAGGCAGCGGCTCGCCCCTCCCGCGCTCACCCTCTCTGCACCCCCCCCCACCCCCCCCGGCAGTTTCGTCCTGGCTGACCTGCGGCGCTATGCAGTGGAGCTCACCCACCTGGTCCTGCACCCCGAGAGCTCCTTCCCCACCTCCGTCGTCATCAGCAGCATGAGCAGGGGCACCCGCACCATCCTGCACACAAACAGGTGCGTAGGGGCCGTGCCCGCTGTGCCCACCAGGATCTAACCCTCTCTCCCTCCCCCGTTCTCTCCCCTCCCTGCCAAGTTTCATCGTGGCGGATTTCCGGCGCCGGGGTGTGGACGTAGCGCACCTGGCGTGGCAGAGTCGGGGGGACACGCCATCCGCCTGCTGTCTGGTCAACAGCACCAACGGCTCGCGGACAGTCACGCTCTACGACACGTAAGACCGGGCACCTCCGCCGAGCCGTCGCGCCAATCCCCCCAGGCAGGCGGGCGGCTCTCGTGGGGGGAACCCCAGGGCCGAGCCCTCGGGCCCTGCCTGTCATGGCTGGGGGCCGGGGGGCCCGTGCCCTCGGGTCTCGCCTCGGCGCTGCCCCGTCTCAGGGGACCCACCCGGCATGGCCGATTGACTGATTCAGCCACTGATTCTGCACCAGACACCAATCAGCCGTGGCAATCGAATCCTGGCCGACCAATCAGCTCCCGGTAATTTCACTGCCATAATCGGCACAGCTCGATGGCCACTTGTCTTGGGGGGGAGGGGGGGGAATCTGCATGTGTGACACCCTCGGGGACTCCCTGTGCCTGTCCCCCTTTGCAGGTGCTAGGCGGACAGAGGGCGGCTCCTAGACCAGTGACCTCCCTCGGGAACTCGCCCGGCCCCCACCAGCCCCATTGCTCCATTCCCCGGCGGGTGCTCTGGCACTGTGCTTGGAACAGGCCTGGCGAGCCGGGGTGCCCCCGGGGGGGGTGAGCCCTGTCTTTGGGGGGCTCCTCAGCCCAGCCCAGCAAGTTAGAATACACGGGACAGAGATCAGCGCTGTGAGGAGACCCCCCCCTCCCCCCCCGTTCACAATGCTCCCGTAACTCTCCTGCCCCTGCACTGCTGGGACCAGCCCAGGACTTTGCCCTGGGACCCTTTAACCCTTTGCTGGCAGGATGGTTGAGCTGGGATCCAGCGGCCAGAGAAGTGGGGTAGGGGGTTAGTGATTCATGGGGACCCGGTGTCCTGCAGCTCTCGTGTGCCTCAGCCCCTCGTCAAAGGGCATCAGTGGGCACCCCAGTCCTTGGGATCTCTGGGATCAAAGTCTGGCTGATGCCCTTTGAGATCAGGCCAGGGTCTCTCCTGCCATCAACCCCTCTGCCAGCGGCTGTGGTTAATCATTGAATCAGTGCCTGGTTACCAGCCTGGCACTGGGCAGAGTCCAACCCCTCAGAGCCCCGACAGACACACCTGTGCCCCATGGCTTGGCCTTCGTGTCCCAACTGAGAGGCCAAGTCAGGACAAATTGCTCTAAAGGGGCAGTTACAGCCCCAGGCTGGGGTTTCTCCACCTCTAAGGCACCAAACCAGCCAAACAGAAAAGACTTTGGTTTCACCCCACTGGCTAACCACAAGTCACACAAGCAATTCCCTTAGACACTCCAGGTTCCCAGTATCACCACCAGCAGCCACCTGTCCCGGGGAACAATGGTTATGAAAACCAATCCCCCAAATAAAGAAAACGGTTCTCCCCAATTCCAAAGAATCAGGGCCCAGACCCAGGTCAATCTACAAATCAGATCTTCCCACAAATCACGCTGTTGCCCACCCATTAGAATCTAAAATCTAAAGGTTTATTATACAAGGAGAAAGGTCTAGGTGAGGGTTAGGAATGGTTAAAAGAAATCAGTTACATGCAGAGATGGCAAATATCTTGGCTCAGGCTGCATCAGTGGTAGAATAAACTTCAGGTTCAAATCAAAGTCTCTGGAAAGCATCCCCTGCAGGGATGGGTCCTTCCGTTCTTTGTTGAAAGCTTCTGTGTGTAGCCAAAATTCCTCCAGAGTAAGAAAGACGACTGAAGACCAGATGGGGGGGCTGTAGCAGCTTCATTTATAGTTTTTTCCAGGTGCAGGAACCTCTTTGTTCCTGCTGTGAAGAGTCCAGCCCCAGGGAGTTCTGGAGTCACCTGGGCACATCACATCACCATACATGACTTAGGATTTGCAGGTGGCCATTATCCACAGGCTACCTTGCATGTCTCTTGGTTGGGAGACTTCTCATGTGGGTTGGAGCATTCCAAGCTCTCAGTGGGTCCATGGTGTAGCTGATGGTTCTTGATGGGCCCTCAAGCAGGTCAGGCGGAGCTAACCGCACCTTGTCTGGGGTGTCACCCAGAAGCAGAGCATAAAGTTTGAGATACAGACACTATATAGCCAACATTCATAACTTTAACTAAACAAATGATACACACATACCGATGGCATCATCATAACCAGCCAACCCTAACCTGCTCTTAGACACCTTATCTGACCCCCCTTCACATAAGATTTGGTACCCCTACAGGACCCACCAATGATATATGATCCCAGATAATTTCAGTAACATGACACCGCATCAGGAGCCCTGTATGGGCAGGGTCCTCGCCAGCCAAGCGTGCAGGGGAGCAGTGCCCGAGGGCACAGGGCACCATGGTCCCCTCTGGGGTGTGCGTGGAAGGGCTGTGAGTTCCCGGAGGCCATGCTGCGTGTCGGGCCCCATGCCTGGGAGCTGCACCTTCCCACCCAGCTGGGGCCACTAGCCTGGATTCCCCAGCAGCTCCGTGACAGCAGGGGCAGGGCACGGGCTGAAGTCCAGTAGGACCCCCAGTCTCCCTCGGCCCTAACCTGCCCTGTGACTTCCCTGTGTTCTCCCCTCCCCCGTGGGGTAGAAACCTGCCAGATGTGACAGCCCAGGATTTCGAGCAGGTCGACCTCAGCCAGTACAAGTGGATCCACTGGGAGGTGAGTCCCCTCTCCTGCCAGCGAGAGCCCCAGAGGGAGGCCGGTCCCTACCCCAGGCAGTGCCCGAGGGCAGACGCAGGCCAGAGGAGTGGCATGGCACATGTACCTGCGTCCCCAGTCTGCCACACAGCCCCGGGGCCATGCCATGGAGGTGCCAGGAGCTGAGATCGGGGGGGGGGGGGGAGCCAGGCAGCAGGCTGCGGGGGGCTGGTCAGCGTCGGGGTGGTTACAGTAGCCCCGCAGGAGACCAAGGCATGGCCAACCACTCGCTCATTGGCACAGAGAGGACGGAGCGGCAGCAGCATTTCGTGACGGGGTGGGGCTTGGTTGCTCCGGAAGAGAGACCGTCCCCAGTGCTTCTGGCTAGGGACTGGGGGTCCCGGAGATGCGGTGGGGGGGAGGCAGACACGCCCACTTGCTGCTCTATGCCTCCCTCTTGCAGGCTGCTCCGTGCGGACCTTGCTCCTCACTGGCTCCGTGTGTGGACGCGGTTATCTGGACTGAGTACTTAGTGCTGGGTAGCCCTGTCTAGACGAACTCTTGCTCATCTCACTCCCGTTCTGTGGCCACGTGGCCCAGGCCACCTTCCCACGCAGCTGCCGGGTGGCTTAGGCTGGGGTCTGCACTAAGTCACCGCTGTGGCACTCAGCCCCAGGCCGGGCTGGCGTGCTGGGCACAGGGGGTCAGGGATACTGCCCTGCCCCTCTGACAGCTCTTCCTGTTTCCAGGGCAGGAATGCTGAGGAGCAAGTGAAAATGATCCAGCGCGTGGAGGAGCATAACCGGACCTGCCCCGCCCCCCAGAGAGTCTCCACGTCGGTGGAGGTGGAGAAGCCGCGGGAGGAGCTGTACCAGCTCTTCGGCTACGGAGATGTGGTAGGAAATAATGGCGCAGTGTCCCCACCACTGACTCCTCTTCCTGGGTCCTGGCGTGGGCCAGACACTGCAGGGGGCATGGGGCGGACTGAGCCGGACGAGACCTCCCACGGGCTGCTAGGGAAGCCGTCCTGCCTGCCAGGGAGGTGGGTCTGGCTGGGGTATTTCACACTGGGCAGGACAGAGCCCTAGAGAATGGGCCGCAGGCACAGCAGGTCACACCCAGGGGTCTCTGATGGCACCGAGAGGACGGGGTGCCCAGGTCCCAGGTGGAGGTGGGCAGGAGAGCTGGGAACCCGCTACGGTCCAGGAATCTGGCGGTCGTATGTAAATAAGACGATGCTCTAAATTGCAAATATGAATAAGCATTATCTCAATTACAGAAATAGCCCAAAGCTGCATGTGCGTAACACACAGGATAGCACGGCCCCGTGTGACCCCCGCACGCCCCCTTGAACCCGCAGCCTTCGCAGCCCCCAAACGCTGGATCGGGCCGGGGGGGGGGGGGGACTGTCCAGGTGGGCACCTGCCTATGGGAGACATGATGACAGGTGCCAGCGAGCGAGGAGCAGAGCTGATTGGTCAGATGAACAGTCCCACGAGCCAATCAGACGCCAGCTCCTGCTTTGCTCAGGGGTTGGGGCTTGTGGTCTAGGCTCCTGCTGAGCTCGCTGGGCACATTGTTTAGGGGGGCACTGGCAGTGGGGCACTGGGTATAGGGCACTGGGAATGAGGCAGGGCTCGGGGCTGGGTATGAAATAAATGGAGATATACCAATCTCCTAGAACTGGAAAGACCTTGAAGGTCATGGAGTCCAGTCCCCTGCCTACACTAGCAGGATCGAGTACTGTCCCCTGACAGATTTTTTTTTTTTTGCCCCAGATCCCTAAATGGCCCCCTCAAGGATTGAACTCACAACCCTGGGTTTAGCAGGCCAATGCTCAAACCACTGAGCTATCCCTCCCCCCCTGGGTATAGGGCACTGGGGGCACTGGCAGTGAGGCGGGGCTCGGGGCTGGTTATAGGGCACTGGGGGCACTGGCAGTGGGGCACTGGCTATAGGGCACCGGGGGCACTGGCAGTGGGGTGGGGGCTTGGGGCTGGTTATGGGGCATTGAGGGTCACTGGCAGTGGGGTGGGGGCTGGTTATGGGGCACTGGCAGCGAGGCGGGGCTCGGGGCTGGTTATGGGGCACTGGCATCGTTCATTGGCTCTGGCTCTCTGTCCCTGCCCCCTTTCTTCCCTGGCAGGTGTTTGTCAGCAAGGACGTGGCGAATGTCTTTGGTTTCCAGTCGGCTCCCGAGGCTGTGAAGGGGCTTCACCCCCGTGTGAGACCAGGGTAGGCCTGGGCCCCATGGGGCCCTGCTGGGAGGATGAACCTGGCATGGGGGCCAGTGACTCCCCCCTTGGCACTCCCTGTCCAGGCAGAGCCGTGCAGCAGTGGGGCAGCCTCCAGGGCCGCCCCCCCCCCAGCCATGCTGCCTGTGGCCGTGGGGGCAGGACCCCAGAGCAGGGGCAGGGCCCCGAGCGGGCTCTGGAGGGTAACGGGTGCTCGCTAGCGGCTGTGAAGCGTTGGTGGGTTCAGAGCAGGGTCTAGGCCGGGGCTGGCTGGGGATCACACTGTGCTCCTGTCCCCCAGGGCCACGGTGATCTGCGCCTGGGCCGAGGCCGGGGCCGACGCGCTGGGCCCCGACGGGAAGCTCGTCCACTCGGACGCCTTCCCCCCGGAGACCATCGTGGACACGCTGGGCGCCGGCGACACCTTCAACGCCGCCGTCATCCTGGCCCTGTCGAGAGGTGAGTCTGCGCTGCTGCCGAGGGCCGCTCCCGGCAGGCTCAGGCTGACGCCGGCTTGTTCTCCCCACAGGGCAGGGCCTGCAGGAGGCGTTGACCTTTGGCTGCCAGGTGGCCGGCCGGAAGTGCGGGGTCCAGGGCTACGACGGCATCGTGTGAGCCGAGGAGACGCCCCCCGGGCACGGGGAGGCTGCGGCTGGTGCTGACTGCTGGGAGTTCTGAGCGCTTGGCGCCGGGCGCCGCGGTCCCAGGCCCGGCGGGTCCCCTCCCCGTCCAGTGTCGTCAATAAACGCTTGGGAACAGCCGCAGGGCTCGCTCTTCTCCGCACAGCGCCGTCCCGCCGGCTCGGATCTGGGGGTCGCGCAGCCGCTCCTGGGGACAGCAGAGCCTGGGGCTGGCACTGTGGTGCCTGGAGCCTGCAGCCTGAGCTAGACCCCGCCGCGGGGGGCTCCCCACTGCTCCCCGCCCCAGAGGGAGCTGCCCAGGGGACCCCGCCAAGAGCTGCCTCTGCAGAACAAGCTCCTCGTACCAGGGGCTGCCACCAGGCCCCTCCCCTCTGACCCCGGCTCGAGCCCTTGGCAGGAAGGGGGAGGGTTGGGGGCAGGTGGGGCCGTCTGAAGGAGAGAGGTGCCCGGGGGGGCGGGGAGCAGGGCCATGCTCCCCTGTCCCCCAGGCCCCTGGATGCCAATGCGGAGCAGCAGCTGCTGTGTGAGGAGCACGAGGTGCCCCTCTCTGGGCTCCCCAGGCCCCGGCCTCCATTCTGACTGGGATGGGGGGGTCCCAGATGTAGGCCGAAGTCTCCAGGGCCTGGCTCCCAGGGAGCTCTCAGCACGTCTGGCCTGAGGGGAGCGGGAGGGTCTCAGGAGCGGAGGGACTGGCCTGGGGCCATGGGAGCCCTGGAAGGTCCCCTGGGGGTCACAGGGGGTGGGGTAACATGGCAGTAGGCCATAGTGGAGGGGCTGACCCCTGGCTGGGGGTGCACTGCTCCCCCCGGGCTGGCCAGGGGGCCTGTGCTGTCCATCTCGGGGGCAGGGGTTAAACCCCTGGGTCTCCCCAAAGGGAAGGCCCTCCCCCCCCCCGTCTTGGGGCCTGCAGAGGAGGCAGAGGTCTGGGGCCAGGCCCCGCTGGCAGGGTGGGGGGCTGAGGGACGGGCGTTCTGCCGGGGTAGTCATGGAGCCCTGGCACCCAGCCCCAGAGCAGGGTCACTGGGTGGCCCAGGCAGCTGCTGCCTGCTCAGGGCGGGGCCCGGGGGAGATTTCGGGATGGCCTCAGCCCCCTGACAGGCAGGAGGCAGCCTGGGCTGGGCAAACTCCTTCCCCCCACCAGTACATGCCCCCTCCCCCCCCATGGCTCCGGAGGGTCACAGTGCAGCCAACGAGGGGGGCAACCGCCCTGGGGTCAATGGATCTTTTTCTCTTTCAACATGTAAGTGACATGGTCGATTGCACGTCCCAGAGCCCCCCCCCCCCCCGTCCAGGCAGCTTCTGCTCCCGTGGGGGGCCAGTTCAGAGCTGGCGAGGGGGCCCCTGTGTTGATGCTGTGCCTGCAGCCCCCTGTCACGTTACTGAAATAATTTGGGATCATACAGATCAGTGGTTCTCAAACTCGTGAGAACCGCGACCCTTTTTTCACCTGCGGCTTCTTGGCGTGACCCTCGTGTGTCCGCGGAAAAGCCGCCGAATTGATTATTTCCGCATTCCGCAGCTTTTCAAGGACATTCCTCTCGCTCCCAACTCGGCCGAAGTGATTGCTTCCGCTTTCGCAAGCGCTTCGGCGCAGGATCCGGAGAGTGAGTATCTCCGCCGAAAAGCCGCCGAATTGGGAAATAATCAATTTGGCGGCTTCACGGCGGCTCGCGACCCCTCAGGAATCACTCGGTGACCCCCCCCTTTGAGAACCACTGCTATAGATCATTGGTGCAAGGTCTCTACGACCAGGTTCTGGATTGCTGATTACGACTAGGCCATTGGGACGTGTGTATGGATTTTGTAGTTGAAGTGATGAATATTGGCTCTGGACTGTCTGTCTTTCCAAATATTGGGCTCTGCTGGGGGGGGGGGGAGGGGGGAGACATTCCAGAGTACTGGGCATCAGCTTTGCTTGGGCTGCCTGATGGCCCATTAAAGACCATCAACTACACAATGAACTTTGTCCACACCCGAGGAGCTTCGCCAGGAATGTGGCCTGGCTGGTCAGAGTCTGGTAATTGGACCATGTGACTATGAACCTCCATTTTGCAACTGGACTCTGCATAAGAAGGAGGGAGGGGGGGGGGGTCTTCACCCACAAGAGGAAGTCTATAAAACCTGGGAGACACGTCCTCCATTTGGTCTTCAGCCTGCCTTCTTCCCAGCTCTGGATGGAACTTTGCTACACAGGGGAACTCTGGCCAAAGGTGCTGACCCATCCGTGGAGGGGATGCTTTCCAGAGACTGATCTGAATCTGCAGTTATTCTACCTTTGCTGCAAGCCTGAACCAAGAGATTTGCCATCTCTGCATGTAATTGATTTCTTTTAACCATTCCTAACCCTCACCTAGACCTTTTTCCTTGTATAATAAACCTTTAGATTTTAGATTCTAATAGGTTGGCAACAGCGTGATTTGTGGTAAGATCTGATTTGTAGATTGACCTGGGTCTGGGGCCTGATTCTTTGGAATTGGGGAGAACCGTTTTCTTTATTTGGGGGATTGGTTTTCATAACCATTGGTCCCCAGGACAGGTGGCTGCTGGTGGTGATACTGGGAACCTGGAGTGTCTAAGGGGATTGCTTGTGTGACTTGTGGTTAGCCAGTGGGGTGAGACCAAAGTCTTTTCTGTTTGGCTGGTTTGGTGCCTTAGTGTGAAGAAACCCCAGCTTTGGGCTGTAGTTGCCCCTTTGGAAGCAATCTGTCCTGATCTGACACTCACAGTTGGATCCCACCAGGAACAGCACCGTCACACCGCCCCAGTACGTGCATTCCCCCCCCCCCCATGGGTCCGGGGGTCACAGTGCAGCCAACAAGGGGGGCAGCCGCCCTGGGGGATCAATGGATCTTTTTCTCTTTCAATGTGTAAGTGACATGATCGATTGCACATCCCAGTGCCCCCCCCCCCCCCGTCCAGGCAGCTTCTGCCCCCCCTTGGGGTCCAGGTGGGGGAGCAGTTCAGAGCTGGCGAGGGGGACCCTGCTTTGATGCTGTGCCTGCAGCCCCGGGTGGCTCCTGGGCCCCCAGTCCCAATAGGGGTCCGGTCCCTTGTCCCAAGGGGCATCTCACGCTCCTCACAGGAATCGCCCCCGTCGGCTGGGGCCCAGGCTGAGTCCAGTGGTGGGGAGGGAGGCAGCCCCCCCCCCCCCCCGCACCACTCACAGCCAGATCCAGTGGGGGGAGGGTCCCTGGCAGACGTTTCCCCTCCCCCACCTTGGCCTTCTGTGCACAGCAGCCCCCGTGCCAGCTTTGATCTGCCCAGCCGTGCCCTGAGGACGCCATGGATCTAGGCTGGGGGCCTAGATCTCAGCATTGGGGGCCCCGGCCTGGGCCCCTGGAGCCTCCCCGGCAGCCTCCTCTTCAGTCTGAGCCGCCTCTGGCCCCGTCCGCCTCACTGAGGGGCCCTCTGCCTCCTCCGCTGCCCGGGGGTCTGGGAGCTCTCGGGCCGGGGCAGGTCGCTCTGGCTCCTCCGGTGCCCCCTGCACCAGCCCTTGGGTGCCAGGGGCATCAGTCCGGGCGGGCAGGGGCAGCAGGAGCTCCGAGGGGTCCAGTAACCCGTCCCGGTTCAGGTCCTGGGTCTCCAGGATCCCGTCGACCACCATGGCCACCTGCAGGGGAGGGGGGGCATTGGCACAGCGCTGGGGGGCAGACTGTGGGGAGGGGACTGGCTAGTCCATGGGATGAGGCAGGGGGCCTCTAGGGGGACGTCGGCTCCCACCAGCCCGCTCGGGGGATGGGGACTGTCCCCTGTAGGGGGCGCCGGCTCCCACCAGCCCGCTCGGGGGATGGGGACTGTCCCCTGTAGGGGGCGCCGGCTCCCACCAGCCCGCTCAGGGGGTGGGGACTGTCCCCTGTAGGGGGCGCCGGCTCCCACCAGCCCGCTCGGGGGGTGGGGACTGTCCCCTGTAGGGGGCGCCGGCTCCCACCTGCCCGCTCAGGGGGTGGGGACTGTCCCCTGTAGGGGGCGCCGGCTCCCACCCGCCCGCTCAGGGGGTGGGGACTGTCCCCTGTAGGGGGCGCTGGCTCCCACCAGCCCGCTCAGGGGGTGGGGACTGTCCCCTGTAGGGGGCGCCGGCTCCCACCCGCCCGCTCGGGGTGGGGACTGTCCCCTGTAGGGGGCGCCGGCTCCCACCCGCCCGCTCGGGGTGGGGACTGTCCCCTGTAGGGGGCGCCGGCTCCCACCCGCCCGCTCAGGGTGGGGACTCTCCCCTGTAGGGGGCGCCGGCTCCCACCCGCCCGGGGCGGGGACTAGGTGGCTCTCAGGGGTCGGCCTTTGCCCCCCGAGGTGCCTGAGCTCTGTGCCCCCACAGGGTCCCCTGGGGCGGGGGAGGGGGTCTTTCCTTGCCGGGGCTCTGGGCGGAGAGGGAGGCTGCCAGCCACCAGCCGGGCACAGCGCTCAGCCCAGGGGAGATGCACCCACCCCCACTGGCCCCTGCCCGGGACCCCGCCCCGCCCAGCTGTCCCGGACCCCCAGCCCCTTGGCGGGGGAGGGGAGTTCACCCACCGCGTCGGCAGACGGCTGCCCCATGGCGCGCTGGGACACCACCTCCAT
This sequence comes from Sternotherus odoratus, assembly GCA_032164245.1. NCBI lineage: Eukaryota > Metazoa > Chordata > Testudines > Kinosternidae > Sternotherus > Sternotherus odoratus. The sequence goes on along the minus strand of JAVMKO010000003.1, from coordinate 835,373 downwards.
CAGCAGCTGCATGAACTCCAGCCCGTCCAGCTGCCCGCTCCGGTCGTAGTCGTGCAGCGCCAAGAGAGAGAGGAGCACTGCGCGAGAGGGGGGGTCATGGGGGCGGCATTGCCGGGGGGGTGGCCGCATGGGGCCTCGGGGGGGTGGGGACGGGGTGGCCGCTTAGGGCCTCGGGGGCTGGGTGTCCATATGGGGGATGAGGGGGATGGGGGGGAATGGGGGGGACGGGGTGTCCCCGTGGGGCCATGGGGTGTGTGTCCCCATGGGGCCCAGAGGGAGTGGGGTGTCCCCGTGGGGCCTGGGGGAGGGCAGGGTGTCCCCATGGGGCCCAGAGGGGGCAGGGTGTCCCCAGGGGAGGTGTCCCCATGGGGCCCAGAGGGGGCAGGGTGTCCCCGTGGGGCCCAGAGGGGGCGGGGTGTCCCCGTGGGGCCCGGGGGGGGGGGGCGGGGTGTCCCCGGGGGGCCCGGGGGGGCGGGGTGTCCCCGTGGGGCCCGGGGGAGGGCAGGGTGTCCCCGTGGGGCCCAGAGGGGGCGGGGTGTCCCCGTGGGGCCCAGAGGGGGCGGGGTGTCCCCGTGGGGCCCAGAGGGGGCGGGGTGTCCCCGTGGGGCCCAGGCATCCCCTGCCCAGGAACGGGGCTGGAACGCATCAGCTGCCGTTGCGGGGGAGCCAGCGGGCACTGGGAGCAGCCCTCTCGCCCCCCACCCCAGCATGGACACAGCTCCCCGGGGGCCCCCCACCCCCTCCCTTGGCGCCAGCCTGGCCTGCCCCTTACCCTGCTCCCGCGTCATGTCAGCCAGGTCCCGGGCCAGCGGCCGGACACTCGCCAGGTAGATCTGCAGGAGCCTGGAACGGGGAGCAGAGTGAGGCGGGCGGGGGCCGGGGGGGGGGCAGAGTGAGGCGGGCGGGGGCCGCGGGGGGGGGCAGAGCGAGGCCGGGCGGGGGCCGCGGGGGGGGGCAGAGCGAGGCCGGGCGGGGGCCGCGCGGGGGGGGGCAGAGCGAGGCCGGGCGGGGGCCGCGCGGGGGGGGGCAGAGCGAGGCCGGGCGGGGGCCGCGCGGGGGGGGCAGAGCGAGGCCGGGCGGGGGCCGCGCGGGGGGGGCAGAGCGAGGCCGGGCGGGGGCCGCGCGGGGGGGGCAGAGCGAGGCCGGGCGGGGGCCGCGGGGGGGGGCAGAGCGAGGCCGGGCGGGGGCTAGGGGAATGGGGGGGGACAGCAGGGGAAAGGGCCACGGGGAGGCTGGACCAATCAGCCCCAGGTAATTAACCCCAGCGCTGGTTTGCCAGGCCGGGGGTGAGTCTCATCCTGGCCATTTATACACCCAGACTGGCTAGTCCTCTGCCAGCCCTGCCCTGGGGCAGGCCTCAGGCCGGTGCTAGGCTGGGGGTCAGACCCCATGGGGTGAGCCAATGGCAATCCCCCATGGGGCCCTTCTGCCCCACAACTGCTCCCATGGGCCCTTCCCCACCCCCGCTGCACTCGTCCCTGGGACCCCACGGGACCTGAGCCAGCCCAGCTCTGGTTGAAAGACAGGACCGACGGGATCAAGGGTCAGGTTCAGACGGGAGAGAGGTAAATAGTGGGGTCCCCCAGGGGTCTGTACGGGGCCCAGTCCTGTTCCACAGAGTCATAAACCATCTGGAGAAAGGGGTGAACTGGGAGGTGGCAACATTTTCAGAAGATTCAAAACGACTCAGGATACAGAGGGGCAGCGTGTCAGCCACAGAGTCCTGGGGCACTTTAGGCTAACGACTGACGGACGTATTGGAGCGTAAGCTCTCGTGGGTGAATTCCCACTTCGTCAGACGCATGCTCAAGATACTCCAGCTAGTTACGTCCCAGGCAGACCGTGAAGAGCTACAAAGGGATCTCTCAAAACCGGGTGACCGAGTAACACAACGGCAGATGAAATTCAGTGTTGAGAAATGCAAAGTATTGCACCTCGGAAAACAGAATCCCAACTCTACGTGCAAAAGAGAGAGAGAGATCTCGGCGTCACGGTGGAGAGTTGTCGGAAAACATCCACTCAGCGGCCGTCAAAAAAACAAACAGAATGGTGGAAATCATTAGGAAAGGGATAGATAATGAGACAGGAAATATCAAATTGCCTCTCTATAAATGCATGGTACAACCACAGCTTGAATACTGCGGGCAGATGTGGTCGCCACATCTCAAAATAGATCTATTGGAATTGGAAAATGTTCAGAAAAGGGCAACAAAAATGATGAGGGCTCTGGAACGGCTTCCGTCTGAGGAGAGCTGAACAAGACTGGGACTTTTCAGCCTGGCAAAGAGACGTCTAAGGGGGGATAGGACTGAGGTCTATAAAATCATGGCGGGTGTGGAGAGAGTGAATAGGGAAGTGTTATTTACTCCTTATACCGCAAGAACTAGGGTCACCCAGTGAAATGAACAGACAGCAGGTTTAAAGAAAACAGAGGAAGTATTTCTTCACACAATGCAGTCAACCTGTGGAACTCCTTGCCAGGGGATGTTGCGAAGGCCAAGACCACAGGGTTCGAACCCGAACGAGCTGAGTTCCTGGAAGATGGGTCCAACAACGGCTATGAGCCAGGATGGGCAGGGACCCACTCGCTGCCCTGGGGGTCCCTAGACCAAGGGCTGGGTCACTCCAGTCGTCCTGTCTGTTCACTGACGTGCCTGGCACCAGCAGACGGGCTCCTGGGCCAGCTGAACCATTGGTTGTTCTGATGCTTCTCTGATTCCCCCCCCAAGCCCAGTGACACCCCCAAGCCCCACTGCCCTTCATGGGACTTTGTCCTGCCCAGCATGTGACTCCCCCTGCCCCACAGCCAGGCGCGCCACTGCAGCAAAGCACCCTGCCAATGCTGTGCCCTCAAAAGACGGGCAGATCCCACCCCAGTCAGTGCCCCCACCCGCCCCCCGTTGGCACAACCAGGGTCTGGGGCCCCAGGAAACCCCCAGGGCACCCGTCACCCCCACGGACCTGTCCCTCCACAGGTGGGCTCAGCCCCAGGCCCGGGGGAGTTGGACTCACCGCAGCTCCTCCGGCTCGGGGCGCAGAAGGTTGGGAACAGACTCTGCAGCAGGGCCCTCCGGCCTGGGAGCAACAAACAGGGGTCACGGGGCGGGATCCAGCCCCACAGCGCAGCACAGGAACTCCAGTGCCTAGAGCAGCCAATGGGGCAGTACGGACACCGGGCTCCCCACAGCACCCCCTGGCCTGCAGCCAGGGCCCCCTCCCTAGAGCCAGGGACCAGCCCCACCCCCAGAACCTCCCCTGCAGACAGCCCCCCCCCCAACCTCCCCCTGCAGCTAGGGCTCTGGGATCCCCCCGCCCAGCACCCCATCCCAGCCAGGGCTCTTGCCTCTTTCCCACAAGCTGCCCCCCGCCAGGGCCCTGCCCCCCAGTGCCCCCTGCTGGACACTCTCCCCCCCCCCCCCAGCCAGGCTCCTGCCCCACTCCCCAGCTCTCCGGTACCTGTTGACACCGTCCTTGGGCGCGGCCCAGCCAGGACTCAGCACCAGCAGCAGAGACGCCAGCACCACACGCCTCATCCCGAGACCAGAGCTGGGGACGGCCTGGGGGGGACAAGCAGCCGCGTCACCCCCGGCGGAGCCCACGGGAGGGTCCATGGAACGCACGGGCCGCGTCAGGCTCCGCCGGGGCCCTGCTGCGTGGGGAGCCTGGAGGCCCCGCGAGGCACCGTGTGGGAGGCCGTGTTCCCTGAGGGGGGCGACCATGTGTCACGGGGGCTGCTCTGGGGGATCCCCAACCCCCAGCCAGGAGCCAAGGACTGACCACCATGCCGGTGCTGCTCTTCCGCGGCGGGCGTCAGCGGGAGACGGGTCCGGGGGAGGACCAGGCCCCACCCTGCGCTCAGGGTCTCTGTGCGGGGCCCTGGAGACGCCGGCTGGAGGGTGCTGCGGGTTGGCATTGGGGCAGGACAAGCCCCTTTGCTCTCCAGCTGCCCTGCTCCTGCCCCGTTTGGTCCCAGCTCCCTGGCACCCTCTGTGCGTCCCCTGCCCTGGCGCACACGGTGTACCCAGCATGTCCGGGGCTTCCCCTGCCCCTGACAGACCCCCCAGCTGGACTGGGCTGGGCCCAGTGGTCAGTCCCACCGTACACACAGACCAGGGCAGGGAGCATCCCCCCGGGGGGCACAGAGCCCTTTGGAAGGGTGAGCAGACCCTGCAGCAGGCCCCCTCCCTCCAATGCACCCCGTGCGCAACACCTCCCCTCGAACACAGAGCCAGCAAGAGACACACCCCAATCACACCCCAGCTCCTCCCCGCACAGCACCAGGCAGCGCCGGCCGGGCACAGACACAGGGACCCAGGCCCCCCCGCCTGCCCCACACAGCACCCCACGGCCCCAGACGTAGCACGGTCACAAGGCGGCAAAGCCCCCCACCCCCACCCCCCCAGCAGGTCCCCGGACCCCCATGGCCAATGTAGGGGCACCACAGGCACACCCGCACACACACTCGGACCATGCACACGGGGTGTCACACCAACACAGAGCACCCAGAGCCACCCCATGGCCCCCCACTGCAACCGGCCCAGGGAGGTGTCAGTGAGCGTGCTGGGCCAAGAACCTGCGGCACCCACTGCTGCACCCGAACACCCACTGCATTCACTGCACCCAGAGCACCCACTGCATTCACTGCACCCAGAGCACCCACTGCATTCACTGCACCCAGAGCACCCACTGCATTCACTGCACCCAGAGCACCCACTGCAACCGGCCCAGGGAGGTATCAGTGAGCGTGCTGGGCCAGGAACCTGGGGCACCCACTGCTGCACCCACTGCACCCGAGCACCCACTGCAACCAGCCCAGGGAGGTGTCAGTGAGCGTGCTGGGCCAGAAACCCGGGGCACCCACTGCTGCACCCACTGCACCCGAGCACCCACTGCAACCAGCCCAGGGAGGTGTCAGTGAGCGTGCTGGGCCAGAAACCCGGGGCACCCACTGCTGCACCCACTGCACCCGAGCACCCACTGCAACCAGCCCAGGGAGGTGTCAGTGAGCATGCTGGACCAGGAACACGCACTGCAACACTGCACCCAGGGCACCCACTTTATCCACTGCACCCACGACACCCACCGCCGCTGCATCTCCGTCCACTGCACCAGCGCTCCCCCACACTGCATTCACTGCACCAGCGCTCCCCCGCACTGCATTCACTGCACCAGCGCTCCCCCGCACTGCATTCACTGCACCAGCGACCCCCGCGCTGCATTCACTGCACCAGCGCTCCCCCCACGCTGCATTCACTGCACCAGCGCTCCCCCCCGCGCTGCATTCACTGCACCAGCGACCCCCCCCCCGCGCTGCATTCACTGCACCAGCGACCCCCCCCCGCGCTGCATTCACTGCACCAGGGCAGGGACACGCACCTGCATCTCGCCGGCTCCGCAGCGGCTCCCGGCGGTTCAGCGGCGGCCCCGCCTGAATCCCGCTCGGCTCCGCCCCTAGGAGCCGAGTCCACGTGGCTGGGACACGTCCCGGCTCCCCGCGGGACCCGCCCGGGCTCGGAGCCTCCGGCAGGGGAACCGCAAGGCCAGGCCCGCCCGGTGGGGGATGGGCGGGTGGCACAGGGCGGGGGGAGGGTGGGCGTGGCCTACTCTCACAAACATGGCAGGCGTGGCGTGGCGAGCCCCTCACAAACATGGCTTCCGAGGCGGGGCGAGCCCCTCACAAACATGGCAGGCGGGGCGTGGCCTACCCTCACAAACATGGCTTCCGAGGCGGGACGAGCCCCTCACAAACATGGCAGGTGGGGCGTGGCCTAACCCTCACAAACATGGCAGGTGGGGCGTGGCCTACCCTCACAAACATGGCAGGTGGGGGCGTGGTCTAACCCTCACAAACATGGCTTCCAAGGCGGGACGAGCCCCTCACAAACATGGCAGGTGGGGCGTGGCCTAACCCTCACAAACATGGCAGGCGGGGCGTGGCCTACCCTCACAAGCATGGCTTCCGAGGCGGGGCGAGCCCCTCACAAACATGGCAGGCGGGGCGTGGCCTACCCTCACAAACATGGCTTCCGAGGCGGGACGAGCCCCTCACAAACATGGCAGGTGGGGCGTGGCCTACCCTCACAAACATGGCAGGTGGGGGCGTGGTCTAACCCTCACAAACATGGCTTCCGAGGCGGGGCGAGCCCCTCACAAACATGGCTGCCGGGAGGGGCGGGGCCAGCGCCGGGCTGCTGGGGCCAGGCGGCGGGATGCGGGCGGCGCTGGGGTCCCTGCTGCGGGGCTGGGGGGAGCCGCTGCCGCTGCTGCTGCTGCTGGCGGCCGGCGCCGCCTTCCTCTGCTACTACTGGGGTGCGGGTCCCGCAGGTCCGTCCGGGGGGTCGGTCGGTCCGGTCAGCGGGGGGGGGGGTGTCGGTCCGGTCAGCGGGGGGGGGGGGGGGGAGTGTCGGTCCGGTCAGCGGGGGGGGGGGGGGGGGTCGGTCGGTCCGGTCAGCCGGGGGGGGAGTGTCGGTCCGGTCAGCGGGGGGGGGGGGGGGGAGTGTCGGTCCGGTCAGCGGGGGGGGGGGTCGGTCCGGTCAGCGGGGGGGGGGGGGAGTGTCGGTCCGGTCAGCGGGGGGGGGGGGGGGGGGAGTGTCGGTCCGGTCAGCGGGGGGGGGGGGTGTCGGTCGGTCAGCGGGGGGGGGGGTCGGTCGGTCCGGTCAGCGGGGGGGGGGGGGTCGGTCGGTCCGGTCAGCGGGGGGGGAGGGGTCGGTCGGTCCGGTCAGCGGGGGGAGGGTCGGTCCGGTCAGCGGGGGGGGAGGGTCGGTCCGGTCAGCGGGGGGGGGGGGAGGGTCGGTCGGTCCGGTCAGCGGGGGGGGGAGGGGTGTCGGTCGGTCCGGTCAGCGGGGGGGGGGGGGGGGGTCGGTGGGTCCGGTCAGCGGGGGGAGGGGGGGGTCGGTGGGTCCGGTCAGCGGGGGGAGGGGGGGGTCGGTGGGTCCGGTCAGCGGGGGGAGGGGGGGGTCGGTGGGTCCGGTCAGCGGGGGGAGGGGGGGGTCGGTCGGTCCGGTCAGCGGGGGGGGGGTGTCGGTCGGTCCGGTCAACGGTGGGGGGGGGGGTTGGTCGGTCGGTCCGGTCAGCGGTGGGGGGGGGTGTCGGTCGGTCCTGTCTGGCTGGACCCCGGGTGCCCTGGGGGAGCCGCTCCCCGCGGCGCAGGGCTCGTCCCTGGTCTCTCGTGCTCCTCACACGGCCCCGTCTCCCCTCCGGGATCCGCGCCGCGGGCAGTGGGGCAGGACCGGGCCTGGACTCTGCTCCTCAGGGGGGAGGGGTGGACCCCGCCCCCGGGCGCTGCCTGGCTCCCAGCACCTGGGGAGGGGTCTGCGCTGTGGGGCCCGGGGCTCTGTCCCCGCTGGCTCAGCCCCATGGCGCGGGGTCTTGGGGGCCTGAGAGTGCGGGGGGCGCGGACGATCCAGGCCGGCCCCAGCTCTCCCCGTCTCTCCCCAGAGGCCCCTGCTGGTGGGCGGGCTGCCCTTCCGCGCCTTCCTGGAGACGCACTGCCCCGTGCTCCGCGAGCCCTTCTACCCCACGCCCTGGTGCTTGGGGGGCCGGCTCCAGACCCTGCTCCGCTTCCTGCTCCAGTCCCGGCCCCCGCGTCTCCTACCGCAGGTACGTGCTGCGCTCTCGAGCCGGGGACTCCCAGGCTGTGCCCATGGGGCGCTGCCCGGTGCCATTCCCTGCCCGGGGCTGACGCCACCCTGTCCCCCTGCCCAGCGAGCTGCTCCGCACGGCGGATGGAGGGCAGCTGCTCCTGGACTGGGTGGACAACGCAGGGAGCCCGCGGTACCCGGAGCCTGGCACACGCCCCACCGTCCTGCTGCTGCCAGGCCTCACCAGCAACAGCCAGGCCACCTACATCCTGCACCTGGTGCAGCAGGCCTCCCGCGCGGGGTACAGGTGAGATGCCCTGGGGGGCGGAGTTGGAGGAGTTGTGGGGGAAGGGGGCTGGTGGGGGGAGATGGGGGGAGTTGGAGGGGTCACAGGGGAAGGGAGCCTCCCCCATCTCCCCCCCCACCAGCCCCCTTCTCTCCAACCCCATCTCCTCTCCCCCCAGGACTGTGGTGTTCAATAACCGTGGGTGCACGGGGGAGGATCTGCTGGTGAGTGAGCTGTGTTCCAGGGCCCCCCGGCTCCAACACTGCGATCCTGGCGGGTCTGGACTAGGTGTGACCCCTCAGGAAAGATCCCGGCCTCCCGGGACGCTCATGGGGCAGTGCCAGGATTAGCGGATAGACCGGCTCCCGTATGAGGAGAGATTAGTAAACCCGAGACTGGTGAGCTTGGAACAGGACTACGGGGGGCTATAAACTCATGACTGGTGTGGGGGCAGTGAGTGAGGAAGTGGTGTTTACTCCTCATAACACCCAATGAAATGAACAGGCAGCAGGTTTAAAACAAACAAAGGAAGTTCTTCAACCTGTGGAACTCCTTGCCAGGGGATGTTGTGAAGGCCAAGACTATAACAAGGTCCAAAGAAGAAAGGTCCAGCAATGGCTATTCGCCAGCCTGGGCAGGGGGGGGGTCCCTGGCCTCTGTTTGCCAGGCGCTGGGAATGGGCGACGGGATGGGTCACGGGATTATTCCCTGTTCTGTTCATTTCCTCCGGGGTGCCTGGCCTGGCCGCTGTCGGCGCTGGGGTCTTGGGCGAGCTGGCCCAGTCCGGCTGTTCTTAAGAGCCGCTCCCGCTGCCCCTCCCTGGCTGTGCTTGCTCCACCCCACCCTGCAAATGGCTCTCGGGGCTGACCCTCCCCCTGCCCTGGGGGGCCAGGACCCCCCACACACACATTCAAGAGTGGAGGGTCCAGCAGGAATGTCCCTGTCAGCTCCTTGGCCCCCTTAAGTGTGGTGGGCCAGGGAAACCAGCCCCAGCACTGCCTCCCCCTAGATCCCCCTCAGCTCTGCTCTCTCAGACCCCCAGAGCCTTCTGCGCTAGCAACACGGAGGACCTGCACACCGTGGTCACCCACCTCAAGGCCCAGCACCCGCGGGCGCCACTCCTGGCCGTGGGTGTCTCACTAGGCGGGTGAGGAGCAGGGGGCTGGCACGGGGAGGGGTGGGGTGGCCGTTGGTGGTTCACGTTTGGGGAGTAGCAGGGGGAGGGGGCTGGCACGGGGAGGGGTGGGGGTGGCCGTTGGTGGTTCACGTTTGGGGAGTAGCAGGGGGAGGGGGCTGGCACGGGGAAGAAGGGGGTGGCCGTTGGTGGTTCACGTTTGGGAGTAGCAGGGGGAGGGGGCTGGCACGGGGAGGGGTGGGGGTGCCGTTGGTGGTTCACGTTGGGGAGTAGCAGGGGGAGGGGCTGGCACGGGAGGGGTGGGGGTGGCCGTGGTGGTTCACGTTTGGGGAGTAGCAGGGGGAGGGGGCTGGCACGGGGAGGGGTGGGGGTGGCCGTCGTGGTTCACGTTTGGGGAGTAGCAGGGGGAGGGGGCTGGCACGGGGAGGGGTGGGGTGGCCGTCGGTGGTTCACGTTTGGGAGTAGCAGGGGGAGGGGGCTGGCACGGGAGGGTGGGGGTGGCCGTCGGTGGTTCACGTTTGGGGAGTAGCAGGGGGAGGGGGCTGGCACGGGGAGGGGTGGGGGTGCCGTCGGTGGTTCACGTTGGGGAGTAGCAGGGGAGGGGCTGGCACGGGGAGGGGTGGGGGTGGCCGTTGGTGGTTCACGTTTGGGGAGTAGCAGGGGGAGGGGGCTGGCACGGGGAGGGGTGGGGGTGGCCGTCGGTGGTTCACGTTTGGGGAGTAGCAGGGGGAGGGGGCTGGCACGGGGAGGGGTGGGGTGGCCGTCGGTGGTTCACGTTTGGGGAGTAGCAGGGGGAGGGGGCTGGCACGGGGAGGGGTGGGGTGGCCGTCGGTGGTTCACGTTTGGGGAGTAGCAGGGGGAGGGGGCTGGCACGGGGAGGGGTGGGGTGGCCGTCGGTGGTTCACGTTTGGGAGTAGCAGGGGGAGGGGGCTGGCACGGGGAGGGGGTGGGGGTGGCCGTCGGTGGTTCACGTTTGGGGAGTAGCAGGGGGAGGGGGCTGGCACGGGGAGGGGTGGGGGTGGCCGTCGGTGGTTCACGTTTGGGGAGTAGCAGGGGAGGGGGCTGGCACGGGGAGGGGTGGGGGTGGCCGTCGGTGGTTCACGTTTGGGGAGTAGCAGGGGGAGGGGGCTGGCACGGGGAGGGGTGGGGGTGGCCGTCGGTGGTTCACGTTTGGGGAGTAGCAGGGGGAGGGGGCTGGCACGGGGAGGGGTGGGGGTGGCCGTCGGTGGTTCACGTTTGGGGAGTAGCAGGGGGAGGGGGCTGGCACGGGAGGGGTGGGGGTGGCCGTCGGTGGTCACGTTTGGGGAGTAGCAGGGGGAGGGGGCTGGCACGGGGAGGGGTGGGGGTGGGCCGTCGGTGGTTCACGTTTGGGGAGTAGCAGGGGGAGGGGGGCTGGCACGGGGAGGGGTGGGGTGGCCGCGTTGGTGGTTCACGTTTGGGGAGTAGCAGGGGGAGGGGGCTGGCACGGGGAGGGGTGGGGGTGGCCGTTGGTGGTTCACGTTTGGGGAGTAGCAGGGGGAGGGGGCTGGCACGGGGAGGGGTGGGGGTGGCCGTTGGTGGTTCACGTTTGGGGAGTAGCAGGGGGAGGGGGCTGGCACGGGGAGGGGTGGGGGTGGCCGTTGGTGGTTCACGTTTGGGGAGTAGCAGGGGGAGGGGGCTGGCACGGGGAGGGGTGGGGGTGGCCGTTGGTGGTTCACGTTTGGGGAGTAGCAGGGGGAGGGGGCTGGCACGGGGAGGGGTGGGGGTGGCCGTTGGTGGTTCACGTTTGGGGAGTTACAGGGGGAGGGGGCTGGCACGGGGAGGGGTGGGGGTGGCCGTTGGTGGTTCACGTTTGGGGAGTAGCAGGGGGAGGGGGCTGGCACGGGGAGGGGTGGGGGTGGCCGTTGGTGGTTCACGTTTGGGGAGTAGCAGGGGGAGGGGGCTGGCACGGGGAGGGGAGGGGGTGGCCGTTGGTGGTTCACGTTTGGGGAGTAGCAGGGGGAGGGGGCTGGCACGGGGAGGGGTGGGGGTGGCCGTTGGTGGTTCACGTTTGGGGAGTAGCAGGGGAGGGGGCTGGCACGGGGAGGGGAGGGGGTGGCCGTTGGTGGTTCACGTTTGGGGAGTAGCAGGGGGAGGGGGCTGGCACGGGGAGGGGAGGGGGTGGCCGTTGGTGGTTCACGTTTGGGGAGTAGCAGGGGGAGGGGGCTGGCACGGGGAGGGGTGGGGGTGGCCGTTGGTGGTTCACGTTTGGGGAGTAGCAGGGGGAGGGGGCTGGCACGGGGAGGGGAGGGGGTGGCCGTTGGTGGTTCACGTTTGGGGAGTAGCAGGGGGAGGGGGCTGGCACGGGGAGGGGAGGGGTGGCCGTTGGTGTTCACGTTTGGGGAGTAGCAGGGGGAGGGGGCTGGCACGGGGAGGGGTGGGGGTGGCCGTTGGTGGTTCACGTTTGGGGAGTAGCAGGGGGAGGGGGCTGGCACGGGGAGGGTGGGGGTGGCCGTTGGTGGTTCACGTTTGGGGAGTAGCAGGGGGAGGGGGCTGGCACGGGGAGGGGAGGGGGTGGCCGTTGGTGGTTCACGTTTGGGGAGTAGCAGGGGGAGGGGGCTGGCACGGGGAGGGGTGGGGGTGGCCGTTGGTGGTTCACGTTTGGGGAGTAGCAGGGGGAGGGGGCTGGCACGGGGAGGGGTGGGGGTGGCCGTTGGTGGTTCACGTTTGGGGAGTAGCAGGGGGAGGGGGCTGGCACGGGGAGGGGAGGGGGTGGCCGTTGGTGGTTCATGTTTGGGGAGTAGCAGGGGGAGGGGGCTGGCACGGGGAGGGGAGGGTTAATCAGGGAGGGGACAGTCCCGCCCCTGCCCCCCACCTGTGGCGCTGTCTCCCCAGGATCCTGGTGCTGACATACCTGGCGCAGCGGGGGCACCACACGGGGCTGGTGGCTGCCATGACTCTGTCCGTCCCCTGGGACGCTGCCGAATCCAGCCGCTCGCTGGAGCAGCCTCTCAACCATCTGCTCTTCAACCGGCACCTCACGGCCAACCTGCGCCAGCTCGTCAGCCGGTGGGTCGGGGGTGGGCCTGGGTCGGGAGGGGCCGGAACATGGGGGACTGGGGGATCAGGTATGTAGGGATTGGGGGTGTGGGGCTGGGTCAGGGGGGTGAGGACATGGGGTTGGGATCAGGTATGTAGGGATTGGGGGCGTGGGGCTGGGTCGGGGGGATCAGGTATGTAGGAATTGGGGGGGCTGGGTCGGAGGCTCTTGGCTGGGCACCTTCCCCCCCTTGCTGATTGTGGGGCACGTTGCAGGCACCGGAAGGTGATAGCGGAGAAGGTGGATGTGGATCATGTATTGAAGGTATGCTCCCCCACCCCCCAGCAGCTGCGGCCCTGACCCCCAGTCCCACCTGGGCCCCCCAGCAGCTGCGGCCCTGACCCCCAGTCCCACCTGGGCCCCCCAGCAGCTGCGGCCCTGACCCCTGCTCTGTGCCCCAGGCGCGCAGCATCCGGGAGTTTGACGAGCGCTACACGGCCGTGGTGTTTGGCTACGGGACGTGTGGCGAGTACTACCGGGCCGCCAGCCCCGCGCACTCAGTGCACGCCGTGCGCCTGCCCGTGCTCTGCCTCAACGCCGCCGATGACCCCTTAGCACCGCTGCAGGGTGAGCGCATGGGAGGTTGGGGGGGATGGAGGGCTCTGGGCCCGGTGCCAGATGGAGCGGTTGAAAAGGGGGGGCTCTGGGCCGGTGCCCGATGGAGCGGTTGAAAAGGGGGGGGCTATGGGCCCGGTGCCAGATGGAGCGGTTGAAAAGGGGGGGGCTCTGGGCCCGGTGCCAGATGGAGCGGTTGAAAAGGGGGGGGCTCTGGGCCCGGTGCCCGATGGAGCGGTTGAAAAGGGGGGGGCTATGGGCCCGGTGCCAGATGGAGCGGTTGAAAAGGGGGGGGCTCTGGGCCCGGTGCCAGATGGAGCGGTTGAAAAGGGGGGGGCTCTGGGCCCGGTGCCAGATGGAGCAGTTGAAAAGGGGGGGGGCTCTGGGCCCGGTGCCCGATGCAGCGGTTGAGAAGAGGGGGGCTCCGTCCCCGTCCCCGGATGGAGCGGTTGAGAAGAGGGGGGCTCCGGGCCCGGCACCGGATGGAGCGGTTGAGAAGAGGGGGGCTCCGGGCCCGGCACCGGATGGAGCGGTTGAGAAGACGGGGGGGCTCCGGGCCCGGCACCGGATGGAGCGGTTGAGAAGACGGGGGGCTCCGGGCCCGGCACCGGATGGAGCGGTTGAGAAGACGGGGGGCTCCGGGCCCGGCACCGGATGGAGCGGTTGAGAAGAGGGGGGCTCCGGGCCCGGCACTGGATGGAGCGGTTGAGGAGAGGGGGGCTCCGGGCCCAGATGGAGCGGTTGAGGAGAGGGGGGCTCCGGGCCCAGATGGAGCGGTTGAGAAGAGGGGGGCTCCAGGACTGGCCAGGTGGGCTTACGGCTGTCTGACTCGCTCTCTTTCAGCCATCCCCCTGGCGGCGGCGCGGCGGCTCCCTGCGGTGGCGGTGCTGGTGACGGCACACGGCGGGCACATCGGCTTCCTGGAGGGGCTCTTCCCCCGGCACGAGACCTACATGGATCGCGTCTTCGCCCAGTTCATCACCGCCGCCTTCGAGCACAGCCAGGAGCTGAGCCGCCGCCTGGGGGCAGGGCCCCCCCAATAAACCCCCTGCCTGGGTCCCGCCTGGCCTGCATGCACTGCACGCTCCACAGGCCCTGCGGAGGGACACCCCCTCCGGGGGGCGCCAGCCTGGGCTACAGGGCAATGAACCGAGGGGCAAGGCCCTGCCCAGGGGAACTGCATGGAGACCGGCTTCCAGAGCCTCGCCCTGTGCAGGCTCTTCCCACCCCCGTCAGCCCCCGGGACAGGGCTCCCCACAGCCGCCCCCCCCCCCCCCGGTGATTCCAGCCGGCACAGACAGGCAGGGGGGCCACGGGCCAGACTCATTTTAATGGCAGCCAGCGAGTGCAGCCAGAGCAGGGCCTGGTGCTGCTGGCACGTGGCTGGTTGGGCGTCATGGAGCTGACGGGCCCAGACTGGGCTCTCCCCGCCCCACAGAGCCGCCTGGCCCCGGGAGCACAGAGCGAGGGGACCCGGCCTCGGTCTGCCCCGTCCGCCGGGAGCGACGGGACCCCGGCCTCGGTCCCCCCCGTCCATCGGGCCTGCACCCGGCTGCGACTCCCCCTCTCCTGTCTAAGGCACCACGGAGGCTCCCCACCGTGTGGCACCTCCCAGCCAGCACCAGCATCCTGAGCCCCTCTCCATCGCCCATAGGAGCCCAGCCGTGAGGGGAGGGATCACCCCAGGGCTCCGGGGTCAGCTCAATCGCTCACCTTGTCAGGACCCAGCGCGATGTCCTCAATCTCCCCGTCATGTGCTTTGAACTCCCGCAGCTTCTTCATGCTGGGGAACTGAGAGAGAGACGGGCTCAGTGACCCCCTAGTGCCCCCCCACCCCCAAACACCCCTCACCCACCCACTGGGGAACTGAGAGAGAGATGGGCTCAGTGACCCCCTAGTGCCCCCTGCCCCCAAACACCCCTCACCCACCCACTGGGGAACTGAGAGAGAGACGGGCTCAGCGACCCCCCTAGTGCCCCCCCACCCCCAAACACCCCTCACCCACCCACTGGGGAACTGAGAGAGAGACGGGCTCAGCGACCCACCCTAGTGCCCCCCCCTCCCCCAAACACCCCTCACCCACCCACTGGGGAACTGAGAGAGAGACGGGCTCAGTGACCCCCCTGCCCCCAAACACCCCTCACCCACCCACTGGGGAATTGAGAGAGAGACGGGCTCAGTGACCCCCTAGCACCTCCCACCCCCAAACACCCCTCCCCCACCCCCTGGGGAATTGAGAGAGAGACGGGCTCAGTGACCCCCTAGCACCTCCCACCCCCAAACACCCCTCACCCACCCACTGGGGAATTGAGAGAGAGACGGGCTCAGTGACCCCCTAGTGCCCCCCACCCCCAAACACCCCTCACCCACCCACTGGGGAACTGAGGGCTCAGTGACCCTCCCCCACACCCACACCTCCCACGGGGGCAGGCGCGCGGAACTAGGATGCAGGGAGGCGGCGCGCGGATTCGCAGGGGGCGGGGCTGGTCGCGCGGATTCGCAGGGGGCGGGGCCCGGGCGCGCACCCCCGAACTCGCGCTCCGCCCCCGACGCCGCGTTGCCTAGCGACACTGCGGCCTAGCTCGGGCGGGCGGGGGGCGCCATGAGCTGGGCGGCGCTGGCCGAGGGGTCGCCCCAGGGGTCGGGGGAGCCGCTGGCGCGGCGCCCGTCGCTGAACTCGGAGGATCAGGAGGAGCGGATCGCGGCCCGGCGCCTCCGCATCGCGGCCCGGCTGGAGGCCAAGCGCCGGTGAGAGCGGGACTCCCGAGCCGCGAACCGTCCCCCCCGAACCGAACTCTGAACCGCCCCCCCAACGGAACCGGACCCGAACCGCCCCCCCTGAACGGACCCGGACCGAACCCCGAACCGCCCCCCAAACCGGACCCGGACCGAACCCCGAACCGAACTCTGAACCGCCCCCCCCAATGGAACCGGACCAAACCCCGAACCGAACTCTGAGCCGCCCCCCCCCAATGGAACCGGACCAAACCCCGAACCGAACTCTGAGCCGCCCCCCCCCCCAATGGAACCGGACCAAACCCCGAACCGAACTCTGAGCCGCCCCCCCCCCCCAATGGAACCGGACCAAACCCCGAACCGAACTCTGAGCCGCCCCCCCCCCCAATGGAACCGGACCAAACCCCGAACCGAACTCTGAGCCGCCCCCCCCCCCCAATGGAACCGGACCAAACCCCGAACCGAACTCTGAGCCGCCCCCCCCCCCCAATGGAA
>JAVMKO010000003.1:695123-819328 GCA_032164245.1 Sternotherus odoratus | reverse complement strand
CCCCACGGATGGAAAGTGGGAGTGGTGTCTTTTTTTGGGTGGTGGTCGCTGCCCCTGTGTTCCAACCTGGCTACGCCCCTGGGCCCAGCCTAACTGCAATGGCGCGAACTTTCCTCTGAATTTTCCAAAGTGTGACAGTCGGTAGCAGTGGGAAGGGGGCAGCCTGGGTGCCCAACTGTGGGTCTGGGATGACCGAGCCGGCCTATCCCTGGGGCTGATTCTTCCCCCTCCTGGTCTATTGTCATCCTCTAGCCAAAGTTATTTCTCACGTCAGTGTGACCCGGTCTGTGGGAGCAGCAGCCTTAGAATAAGGGCCGGATCCGATAGAAGACCAGCCGTCTTCTCTGCATTGGGTCAAATGGGCCGGTGCTCCTCTAAAATCACTGCCAGCCGTGTTGCAAATGAGATCTGGAAGCAAACCCAGAGCAATCGAGTGGAGCTCACTAGGAAGGAGCCTCCTCCCGGATGTGTTCTACCATGGCAGTAACCCTGTACTCATTGCTAAACTCTCATGCCATGATGGAGGGACCCAGTTATCTCCCATCCACGTCTGAGAGCATCTGGGTCACTCTTCCATCCGAGCACTGAGCGGAGTCTCCCTTGTGGGATCGTACAGGATCGCAGAACCAGGCAGTATGGCTCCATAGAGATCGTTAAGATATGGAAGATGAGGGGTTACTAAAGTGTTTCTCTTCCCCCCGTCCCCACACAGGGAGGCGCTCGGAGAGGATCCAGATGCGAAGAAGGCTGAGGCAGAAGAGCTGAGCAGGAGCCACAAGCAGATTGAAGAAAGCAGACAGGTTAGAACGAAGCTATGGCAATGTAGATCAACACAGTTGATGCAAGTTGATTAGGGCCCCGGATCACGTTTGGCTCTGGACTCCTATTCCGATAGCCTTTGATGTCACAGCTCAGAGTCAACCACTGGGTTGTTGTAACACAGCACAATCATACCGGCTGCTCAGTTGAGGATTAATGTCTGAAAAACGTGTCCATATGCAGAGAGATCTACGACCATAAGCTCATGACAAATTTTGCTTCTGAAGCACCCAGCTTCTTCTACCTCTTCACCCTT
Organism: Sternotherus odoratus; assembly: GCA_032164245.1. Classification (NCBI taxonomy): domain Eukaryota; kingdom Metazoa; phylum Chordata; order Testudines; family Kinosternidae; genus Sternotherus; species Sternotherus odoratus. The sequence goes on along the minus strand of JAVMKO010000003.1, from coordinate 818,253 downwards.
AGGAGTTCCTGAAAACAGCCTCCTGTTTTCAACTCTGCAGCTAAAGCCTGGCCAACACACAATATACTGAGCTCCCAAGTACAGAACATGTTGTGTGGTGCCCTCTCATCGCACTAAGGGCATAGCGAAGCTACAACCCACTGGGAAGAGCTGGTCCTCATGGTCGGTAACAATGATTCTTCGAGGCGATTGCTTGCATAGAGCTGCCGCTAGGGTGACCAGACAGCAAGTGTGAAAAATCGGGACGGGGTGGGGGGTGATAGGAGCCTATGTAAGAAAAAGACCTCAAAATTGGGACTATCGGTATAAAATCGGGACTTCTGGTCACCCTGGCTGCCCTGCAGGTGATACACACGTCTCAGGCGCTTTCGGTTCCTCCTCTATATGGAGAATCTGTTGTGAGGCTCTGACCGGGGGCGGGGGGGGCAGGGGCATGTGTGTCCCTGCCGGGAGTCATCTCAAAGACCCAGTCGCCAGGGGAAATGAACCTTTTGTTCTTCTTCAGTGGAAGCAGCAGGTGCACAGGCTACTTGTATCTAATTATGGATGTAGGAGCCAGACTTTAGACACCCTGGCTTGAAAAATGCTAGCCAAGTAGTCCTCCATTATAATGAGGTTGGGTCCCTTTGCTTATCATTAACTAGCATAAGTGCCCGGCGCTGCTCGGGTCAGTCGGAGGTGGGGAGGGGGCAGACAGCTGACACCCCCTGACCAACCCCAACACCCCCTGGCTCACCCCCCGACCAAACCCGACACCCCCACCTGACCCCCCAAGCAAACCCGACACCCCCACCTCACCCCCCGACCGAACCCGACAACCCCACCTCACTGACTGTCCCACCAAACCCAACTCGGATCCATCGCAGGTGGGGGGGGCACAGAGCTGATGGAGTCCGGGGTTCCATTGGGAGGGGGGAGGGGCAGAGAACTGAGGGATCTCCGGGGTTCCGTTGGGAGGGGGGAGGGGCAGAGAACTGAGGGATCTCCGGGGTTCCGTTGGGAGGGAGGAGGGGCAGAGAACTGAGGGATCTCCGGGGTTCCGTTGGGAGGGAGGAGGGGCAGAGAACTGAGGGATCTCCGGGGTTCCGTTGGGAGGGGGGAGGGGTAGAGAACTGAGTGATCTCCGGGGTTCCGTTGGGAGGGAGGAGGGGCAGAGAACTGAGGGATCTCCGGGGTTCCGTTGGGAGGGGGGAGGGGTAGAGAACTGAGGGATCTCCGGGGTTCCGTTGTGGAGGGGGGAGGGGCAGAGAACTGAGGGATCTCCGGGGTTCCGTTGGGAGGGGGGAGGGGCAGAGAACTGAGGGATCTCCGGGGTTCCGTTGGGAGGGGGGAGGGGCAGAGAACTGAGGGATCTCCGGGGTTCCATTGGAGGAGGGAGGGGTGAGGTGAGCGAGTGAGGTGTCTGTTGGAGGGGGGTATTATGACATCATCACCACCTAACTGCCCAGCTGATGTGATTGGCCCTGAAAGACTTTCACCCCTGGGGGGCGTCAGAGGTGAGATCCGAAAATGTTTCGACCCTTACCAGCATCTAGACCCCAAGACCCCTCACTGTACCAAATCTCAAGTCTCTGGCTCAAACGGTGCGGGAGGACTTCGCTGTCATACGTACATACATACATACATACACTCATACATACACCACTTGACTTTTATATATATAGATTACTAGCATAAGTGCCCGGCGTTGCTCGGGTCAGTCGGAGGTGGGGAGGGGGCAGACAGTTGACACCCCCTGACCAACCCCAACACCCACCCTTCACCCACCCTGACATCTTCCCACCCCCCCGACCAACCCCAAGACCCCCCGGCTCACTTACCCCCCGACCAAACCCGACAACCCCACCTGACCCCCCAAAACAAACCCAACACCCCCACGTCACCCCCCGACCAAACCCGACACCCCCACCTCACTCCCTGAGCAAACCCGACACCCCCACCTCACCCCCCGACCGAACAGTGTATTTAATAATCTGTGTGCTACACAGTGCACCGTGAGCCGGGGGGGGGGGTGTCGGGTTTGGTCAGGGGGTCAGGTGGGGGTGTTGGGTTTGCTTGGGGGGGTCAGGTGGGGTTGTCGGGTTTGGTCGGGGGGGTAAGTGAGCCGGGGGGTGTAGGGTTTGGTCTGGGGGGGTGGGAAGGTGTTGGGGTGGGTGAGGGGTGAGTGTTGCGGTTGGTCAGGGGGTGTTGCGGTTGGTGGGGGGTTGAGGTGGGGGTGTCAGGTTTGCTTGGGGGGATGAGGTAGGGGCGTCGGGTTCGGTCGGGGGTAAGTGAGCCGGGGGGGGTGTCGGGTTTGGTCTGGGGGGGTGGGAAGGTGTCGTGGTGGGTGAGGGGTGAGGTGTTGGGGTTGGTCAGGGGGTGTTGTGGTTGGTGGGGGGGGTGAGGTGGGGGTGTCGGGTTTGCTTGGGGGGGTGAGGTGGGAGTGTCGGTTTCGGTCGGGGGGTAAGTGAGCCGGGGGGTGTCAGGTTTGGTCTGGGGGTGTTGCGATTGGTGTGTGGGGGGGGTGAGGTGGGGGTGTCAGGTTCGGTCGGGGGGTAAGTGAGCCAGGGGGTGTTGGGTTTGGTCTGGGGGGGTGGGAAGGTGTTGGGGTGGGTGAGGGGTGAGGGGTGGGTGTTGGGGTTGGTCAGGGGGTGTTGCGGTTGGTGGGGGGGTGAGGTGGCGGTGTCGGGTTTGGTCGGGGGGTAAGTGAGCCGGGGGGGGTGTCGGGTTTGGTCTGGGCACCCACCCCAACACCTCCCCCCCCCCCAGACCAAACCCAACACCCACACCACACCCCTCACCCCCCCCGACACCTTCCCACCCCCCGAAGCAAACCCGAAACCCCCACCTCACCCCCCCGACCGAATCCGACACCCCCACCTCACTTACCGTCCCACCAAACCCAACTCAGATCCGTCGCAGGAGGGGAGGGGGCCCAGAGCCGAGGGATTCCGGGGACCTTCGCAGGTGGGGGGGGGCACAGAGCTGATGTAGTCCGGGGTTCCGTTGGGAGGGGGGAGGGGCAGAGAACTGAGGGATCTCCGGGGTTCCGTTGGGAGGGGGGAGGGGCAGAGAACTGAGGGATCTCCGGGGTTCCGTTGGGGAGGTGGGAGGGGCAGAGAACTGAGGGATCTCCGGGGTTCCATTGGAGGAGGGAGGGGTGAGCTGAGCGAGTGAGGTGTCTGTTGGAGGGGGGTATTATGACATCATCACCACCTAACTGCCAAGCTGATGTGATTGGCCCTGAAAGACTTTCACCCCTGGGGGGCGTCAGAGGTGAGATCCGAAAATTTTTCGACCCTTACCAGCATCTAGACCCCAAGACCCCTCACTGTACCAAAATTCAAGTCTCTGGCTCAAACGGTGCGGGAGGACTTCGCTGTCATACGTACATACATACACTCATACATACACCACTTGACTTTTATATATATAGATTATATCTAATGGCGATAATTATAATGAGGTTGGGGTCCCTTTGCCTATCATCTTGCTCTGTCATTTTGCTGGTTCTCAGAGGCTAGTTAAGCTGCTCAATGACGGCACACGGCTCATGACAAATATCCAGGTGGCTGCAGACGCGAGGGAGACCCAGAGGAGGGCTGAGGAGGACGAACTGAAGCGACAGAGGTAAGAGATCCCGCAGCTCTGCTGTGTCACTGGCAGGAAGATCTGTTCTCCTGTGCGAGGCCCTAAGCATCCCCTGAAAGTGCCACCGCGGAGCAGGGCCATCCATATGCCGATCAACTGGGGGCCCCTTTGGCAACTCACTGGCAGGCGAGAACTGAGCTTAATTGACATAAACGAGCAAATGGCAGCCACCCTCATCTGTAATATGCGGAGGTGATGTGGAGAAGCTGCAGGTCCCAGCGTGCAGTGCGGCCTGCCTGGTTGGATCTGGATGGAGCATTGCATGGTGGTGTGCATAGCTTCCCCAGCCCACCCTCGGTGATTACTTGTGAGAGCGCTGTGGCCTGTAGCTCTCAGTTAGCCATCATCCCTGGTTTAGAGGAGCCGGCGCTGGTCTCTCCTCTTTGGGATTGCGGTAGAGAAGCCTGGTGGTTCAGCCCCATCTCCCCGCTGTGGGACTTACCAGTTGTCATGAGCAAACAAGTCCAGCGTTGCTGAATGGGCCTGTGCCTCCTAAGAGCCCCCGGTCATTTCCATGGCACTCCACAGGAACCTGCTGGGACCGGAGAGCCGGGGACTGCTGGGAAATTGTGGGCATTTCACTTGTGGGTCACTTTGGGAGGGGACGGTGTGCAATGGTTTAGTCCTGGGCTAGTTCTTAGGTGACCGGTGTCCATCTCTCAGCTGGCAGCCTTGCTGGAAGTCTCATTAGGAAAGAGAAAACCCTCAGTCCCTGGCGATGGGCCACTGGCAGGGGGTGTGTGTCGTGTAATGTATCCGCTCCACGGATGAATGGAGGCCTTGGGTCCCTAGTGCTGCAGATCCAACACCTTCTGCTAACGCCAACCTCACTGCATCGGTGACTGCTGCTGGAGCGAGGTTTCCTTGGCCAAGCTCACTGTCAGCAGTGGTAATGGTCCGGGGCCTCCTGACAGACCCAGCTAGCCAGACAAGCATTTCCACAGCCAGTTTGGTCGGATCAATTTCTGCTTGTCTACTGTACTCCCTTTGAATCCGGTGTATTCCCAGGCCTCTGACCCAGGGACCAGTCCTGCAGCCATGGAGTCTTTTCAGATCAGGAGATGGATCCTATCGTTAGGGCTACAGAAAAGCTTGTTTCCCCACTGAGGTCTTGTTTACCATTTGGTTTGAAACTGATTTAGTCCTGTGGCAGGGTGGGCTTGACCCAGCCTGCCGCCCCTTTAAGAGGGAGAAAAGCCCTCTGCAAACCCCCAGTGCAGGAAGGCTAATTAGCCACCTGAGGTGCAGGCTAATCAACCTGCATGAGTTGCACCTGGCAGCCTCCTCTGGGGGATATAAGGCTGCTAGGAAGGAAGCCCAGGGTGGTGGTGGTGGTGTGTGAGCTATCAAGAGCTGTGTGTGTTGTATGAGCTATCAAGAGCTGTGTGTGTTTGTATAACTGTTAGCTGGACTATCTAGAGTCCCTAGAGCTGTGTTAACTGTTAGCTGGACTATCTAGAGTCCCTAGAGCTGTGTTAACTGTTAGCTGGACTATCTAGAGTCCCTAGAGCTGTGTTAACTGTTAGCTGGACTATCTAGAGTCCCTAGAGCTGTGTTAACTGTTAGCTGGACTATCTAGAGTCCCTAGAGCTGTGTTAACTGTTAGCTGGACTATCTAGAGTCCCTAGAGCTGTGTTAACTGTTAGCTGGACTATCTAGAGTCCCTAGAGCTGTGTTAACTGTTAGCTGGACTACATAGAGTCCCTAGAGCTGTGTTAACTGTTAGCTGGACTACATAGAGTCCGTAGAGCTGGGTATTAATGAGCTGTTTAAGAGCTGGATGTTAATGAACTGTTTTAACCTGTATATATTGGTGGTGGGGTCCTGCACTGTAAATTAAAGGGCACTGTTGGAGCAAAAAAGGGTTTCCTGCCTGTGTTCCTGAGGGGGGTGAGAGAGCGGTCTGTCACAAGTGGTGTCAGAGGTGGGATCGCTACACCAGCAACACAACTGGTGGCCCCGAGAAGGAGGGAACCCTGCAGTGGCTCGTGGTATAACAGAAGCGGACCCAGCAGGCCATGCACACCTTGCAGTAAAACCACCGGATGCAGCAGGCTCAGTTGGAGCTGTAAAGGTGCTGTGGGACTTTTTGAGAGGGCAGCCACCACAACCGGGTGGGAGCACACCACCCGGGCCCTCCGTCTTGCTCCGTACCTCGTGGGCAGAGGCCCAGGACTTTGGGAACGCATGGACTCCCTGATATTGGAGCAGTTTTGTTCAGCCTCCCCGAGACTGTCCGTACCGGAGTCAAAAGGCACCAGCCAGAGACGGTGAAGTCTGCGGTGCACCCGACCGGATACGTGGAGACAGAGGGACCTCGGGGAGAAGACGGACCACGACGGGTCCGGGATTTGGGGCGATGGCCCATGGACTGGGGTTTGGGGGCGGAAACCGTGTGGGGTGATACCCACTCTGCGGGTGCAGGTGGGGAGGAAGTCCCAACCGGGGGTAGTGGACTCAGCCTCCCCCTGTACGCTTTTCCGCAGAGTGTTGATCCGCCCTGGTTGATCCGCCCTGAGTTACCCACTCTGCGGGTGCAGGTGGGGAGGAAGTCCCAACCGGGGGTAGTGGACCCAGCCTCCACCTGTACACTAGTCCGCAGGGCATTGGGGCCCTTGTAGAGCTGATCGAAGGCTTGAAGGGTCTGAGCCAGCCCTATGGGGCTAGGCTAAGGGGGGAGGTGTGTGGCAGGGTGGGCTTGACCCAGCCTGCCGCCCCTTTAAGAGGGAGAAAAGCCCTCTGCAAACCCCCGGTGCAGGAAGGCTAATTAGCCACCTGAGGTGCAGGCTAATCAACCTGCATGAGTTGCACCTGGCAGCCTCCTCTGGGGGATATAAGGCTGCTAGGAAGGAAGCCCAGGGTGGTGGTGGTGTGTGAGCTATCAAGAGCTGTGTGTGTTGTATGAGCTATCAAGAGCTGTGTGTGTTTGTATAACTGTTAGCTGGACTATCTAGAGTCCCTAGAGCTGTGTTAACTGTTAGCTGGACTATCTAGAGTCCCTAGAGCTGTGTTAGCTGGACTACATAGAGTCCCTAGAGCTGAGTAACTGTTAGCTGGACTACATAGAGTCCGTAGAGCTGGGTATTAATGAGCTGTTTTAACCTGTATATATTGGTGGTGGGGTCCTGCACTGTAAATTAAAGGGCACTGTTGGAGCAAAAAAGGGTTTCCTGCCTGTGTTCCTGAGGGGGGTGAGAGAGCGGTCTGTCACAGTCCCTAAAGCTGGTTGTCCAGGGAGACACTAACATGGCTGGAAATCTCAGCGTGGACAGGGCCAAGGGCAGCCGCCGAACCCTCCACCAGCCCCAGTTGCATTATCTGCCTTGTGCTGGCTGCTCTCTGCAGGCTCGAGAAACTGGAGAATGAATCCAAGACGAATCAGGACAAGTTCGAAGAGATCACCTCGAAATGGGGCTCCGCCAAGGAGAAAACCATCCCGCAGGACCTGTGGGACGTGCTCAACCAGCAGCAGCAGCAGTGTGCGCTGCTCATCGAAGAGAAGAACAAGCTCATCAGCGAACTGCAGCAGGTAGATTGCCAGCGCCGGGGGGTTGGCGGAGACACTAGGGAACATGTTGGAGCATGTTCGTGTTAGAGGGACACTGTCCAAGAGAAAGTGACCCAGACCTGACTGTCTCTTCTCTTTGGCCAGGGTACTGTGCTACCCTCCAATAACAAATCCATAGACACAGACTCAGCACACACTCATGTCCTGGCAGGAACAGACCAGGACCCAAAAAAGTCATTCCATACTTTTCCACCCATACTCAACAGCCCTCCAAGTGCACATCCAGGCTTCTGCTCGCAATTCGCTTTCCTCTCCTTCAGCTCCTGTCTGACCCCTGACTCCTCCAAGCTTTTGTGCTGCTTCCGAGGGGTGTGGGAAATACAGTTCTGTATTGTAGATTAAATGAATTATTACTCAGAGTTCTGTATTCATGCCTAGTAAGGAATCTATTTTTCAAAAAACATTTCCCGAATCCTTTTTGTTGTCTGTATTGTCACAGACGTACTTGCTGACAGGTATTTGGAAATAACTGACCGAATGTAATTGAAACTTGTGTGATTATATTGTGTTATTTTGACAAATAAAATATGCAGAATTTTGCAGAATTTTAAAATTTTTGTTGCAGAATTGTTATTTTTGGCACAGAATTCCCCCTGGAGTAATCTCCCTGCCAATTCCTGATTGTTTCTATAGTTTACTCGTGGGGCTTTCTAGTCCTGCCCCCCTTAGTCCAGATAGGAGTTAAGTAGCCCAGGAATTGGGCTAGCAAATGTAGTAGATCCTTCCATCATCTCTTCTGTCTCCTAACTACTGTTCTGTTCCTCAGTTCTCTTCCCTCATCACTTTCCGTAATGTCTGAAGGGGCAGATGCAGGATATTGATTGGTTGGTTCTCTGGTTTGTGCTGACTCTGCAGAGCGGTGTTTATCAGTTCAGTGTCTGCTCTTCTCCTGCAGGAGCTGAAAAGCAAAGATGACCAGTATGTGAAGGATCTCAAGAAGCAGTCAGACGACGTTAACCTGCTGCTGGAGAGAATGGAGGAGCAGATCAGAAATCTAATGAAAACGTACCGTCGGGAACTCACACAGATTGAGGTAGCAGGGTGGGAGCAAGCAGTGAATGATTCCAACGATAGATCCTCCAGGGATTTCTCCTTAATGGAATTATCTCCGGCAGAGCGGTCTCTTGCTCATTACACTGCCATTTCAGCAACGCTGGGTGGTGGATGCAATCAGATGTTTCTGTGGACCAGAGCTCTCACTTTGCCAGGTCGAACAGAGCGCTGTGGGGCCAGGTTATGTGATTCTGAGGTCTTTTCCTCTCTAAGGCCAGGTTTACACTGCAGGGGAGGGGGGGAGCGTTGACCTAAGATACACAACTTCAGCTAAGTTATGCTACTATATGAATAGTGTACCTAAAGTAGACGTATCATAGGTCGACTTACCTTGGCGTCCACACGACAGCAAGTCGACCACTGCCGCTCCCCAGTGGACTCCGCTTCCGCCTCTTGCAGCGGTGGAGTTCCAGTCGACGGGGAGAGTGCTCGGGGATTGACTTACCGCGTCTACACTAGACACGATAAATCGATCTCTGATAGATCAATCACTACCTGCCGATCTGGTGGGTAGTGTAAACATGCCCTCAGTTACTGTGGATCCAGTGCAGCCCAGGTCAGTAGAGACTGAAAGTTGCTTCTGTGTGATGGCTGTTCATTCCCAGATGTTTAAGGCCAGAAGGCACCATTCTGATGATGTAGTTCGACCTCCTGTAGAAAGCAGGCCAGAGAATTTCCCCCAATGACCCATAAGTTTTGGTTGCGCTAAAGCGTATCTTTCAGTTGAATGTCGTGGCTTGTTGTGTGAACTAGATTTCATCCTTGCGCCCAGGCTAAACTGTTCACAGACATCTTCCTACAAACCGGGAGCCAAGAGCCCACTTAACCCCAGACCCAGTAACGCCAGTCTTTATACCTGCAGCTGCTGGGTCTGGGGTGCTGGTGGGGCAATAGGGGGTGCCGGTTGTCTCATGGTTAGAGTCCCGAGGACTGGTTCTCTTTCCAGCCCTGCCACTGAACCCTGGTGTGACCTCGGGCACAGGAGGCTGTGCCTGTGTCTGGGTGGCACCTGGTGGTGACCTGGAGCTGGCCTCTGTCCCAGAAGCCTCTTGCCATTGCTCCCAGAGCGTGGCCCGGTAAACAAGGCTTGTCGGCGTGGTAGAGCTGGCAGCAAGCAGGGAGTGGGTCTCGCGGTGTCCCCGGCCACCCGCTCACAGCACTGTCTCCTTCTCAGAAAGCTTTCGAGCTGGAACGGCGAGAGCTGCTGAGCAGCAATAAGAAGAAATGGGAACAAGCCATGCAGGCCCACAACGCCCAGGAGGTAAGGGCCCTGCGAGGACTTGGGACCAGCCCAGGAAGGCTCCTGGGCCAGCAGCTGCTCCCAGGCACTGAGCAGTAGCACGTCTCAGTCCCCGTGCCTGGTGTGGGCAGAGAGCAGGTGGGCCGGAGCCCGGTCCTTGTCAGGTGAGGAGTGCGACGCTGCCCTCCTCCTGTAGGGTTCAGGCTTGCTCCAGGATCAGGCTGCCCTGCTCTCCCTGTCCTTATCTCTCTCTCCCCTGAAGAAGACACGGGAGGCAATTGTCCTGCTCTGCTCAGCGCTGGTGAGACCTCAGCTGGAGAACTGTGTCCAGTGGGCACCACACGCTAGGAAAGATGTGAGCAAACTGGAGAGAGACAAAACTGATCAAAGGTTTAGAAAACCTCTCAATTCTCAGGGGAGCTAAGCCCTGGAATAGGCTTCCCCTGGCGGTTTTGGAATTCCCGTCACTGGAGGTTTGTAAGAACAGGTTGGACAAACCCCTGTTGGGGGTAGTCTAGGTTCACTTGGTCCTGCCTCAGTGCAGGGGGCTGGAGTAGAGGACCTCTCGAGGTCCCTTCCAGCCCTACGTTGCTGGGACTCTGTGATTCTATCATCTCCGAAAGGTAGGGCTGGAAGGAGATCAAGAGGGCATCTAGTCCGGCCTCCCACGCAAGGGTGAAATATACCTCAGTGCAGGGGGAAGTGATGGACTATGTTGTGCTAGTACACCCAGGATTCCCACTTCCTTCTGCCCTGCCCCAGTCACTCCTGCCCCTTCAGCCAGGGCTGGTTGCTTTGCCCTTCCTACGGAGGCCAGGAAGTTGGGAGAGCCGCCTTGGAGCTTGGAGTCTGTGCAGAGGGCAGCGAGATACCTCGGTGACAGGCAGACTAGAAATGAGTGAACAGATGGGGGATCCCATGTATGGTTGGTCTTTTTTCCACTCATTTTTTGTTTGTTTGACTATTGGGCCACATCCTCAGCTGGCGTAGATCCGCTGAGCTCCCACGGATGTCAGCAGAGCAGTGCAAATTCACACCAGCTGAGCTCGGGCCCTGGGTTTGCCCACAGACTCCTTGCTGCACTTGGTGGCTGTGATGTGCCTGGGGAAGATCCCAGCAGAGCAGGAACAGGCGGCGTCACTAAAGGGATGGACCAGGTGTCTGATTAGCTGGGGGGGCAGGTATTCAGGGACTAGAGCAGATGGCTGGCTCTGTACCTCCTATTCCAGTCACACACACACTACATCCCGCATGCGCTGCATGTAAGGGAAAGACATGAGGTTGGTGTCTGAAGTAAAGACTGTTGGGCCCAGGAAGTGACACACCTGCCTGGTTCATTGATAGCCCAGGGTACATTGTTCCACGGGGCGGCTGGGATCGGGAAGGCTGAGCGGCTGATCAGAGCTGTGGGGGTTCTCTGCGGTGGTTTGACTCGCCTCTGGTCTTTCTGCCCACAGCTGGAGAACCTGATCACCCGCATGCAGAATGTGGAGGAGTACGAGAAGCAGCTGAATCAGCTGCGGGTGCAGGATGCTGAGGAATACGCTACCATCAAGATCCAGCTGGAGAACGACGTGCAGGTGTGGAGAGCAGGGCCCCGGGGGAGCAGAGACACAGGACCCCACTGAGTGCGTGACAGCTCTGTGACTGTCATGGGGAAGGGACCTTCCTCTTCAGCAGGGCTAAGCTAATGGCTACATTTCCGCAAACTGCACAGCGTGTACTGGGCCGGGAGAGAAGGGCAGCAGAATCAAACACTCTCAATAGGAAGCTGGTCTACTCCTAGGGTTCCTCCCTCAGGGTTGCTCAACCCGCCCCCTAGATCCTCTCAGTCACTTCCAGCTCTCTTATCTCCAGAGGGAGTAATGAGCCCCATGTATTAGTGAGTTAGCAGTGCCTACCTGCTATAAGAGTGGGGGTTTCAGGCAACCACCGCCTGCCTGTTACAAGGATAGAAACCTTCATGCATGGTACCTTTTAGCTGACTAGGCTCAGGAAGTCACTTCCCTCTGGGTAGATTATTCCAGAATTATCCGTGATTGTGGGTTCCTGTGGAGCCTCCGGTACTGGCCACTCAGCCGAGAGACTGACCTAACTGGATCCCTGGTCTGTCCAGCACGGCAATTTGTGTCCTCAGTAACCGCCATTCATATTGCAGACCTTGTGGCTGAGAAGTAAAATCCCCCTCTTCCTAGCGATGGGTCGTCAAGGGCTTGAATAACATGTCCAACAGGAGGGAGGCAGAGAGATTCCGCATCTGGATTGTGCGGCTTTAGCTTGGACAGTCGATGCTGCCTCTTGCCGTGTGCTGCCATGACAGCTGAGGGCCCCTTAACACCCGCGCTGACATCCCTTGGCTGGGGGCTGCTGGCAGGGACTTTGGAGCCTGTGACTCCCCCTTGCCAGCTGATGGACTAGGACCTACAGCGCCTGGTGCACGGCTGTCCATGCTGCTGCCTGAGAGGTTGGCATGGGGGTGAGGAAGCTGATGCACTGAGCCGATGGGTGGCAGTCTAAAGGAGGAGTCCTATTGCATGTCAGTCCAGTGAATGGCTGTAGCACCTTTCAGTCAAGGGGGGCTCGTCCTTTAGATGGAGCTTCATTGTAAGACTTCTGCACTGTCTGCTAGAGCCTGGGGAGTCGGTTCTAGGCACCCTCTCTGGAGCCCCAGACCAGTCATGGGGTGGCAGGGAGGGGCTCTGTAGTTGCAAACCTTCCTCTGTGGACAGCACACGGTGGCTTTTTATTTTGTTTGCAATCACAGATCCTGGAGCAGCAGCTGCAGCAAATGAAAGCCATTTACCAGCTGAACCAGGAGAAGCTGGAATACAACTTCCAGGTGCTGAAGAAACGGGATGAGGAAAACACCATCATCAAATCCCAGCAGAAAAGGAAACTCAACCGGTAAAAGATCAGCCCAGTTCGTGTGGGGTTGGGGCAATGCCTGCAGCCATACTCAGCACTCTCTGGGTTACTGTCCATGTTCTCACTTCAGTCCACGGCCCTCTCCCTCCCCCCACAAAGACTGAATGTTACCCGCTTTGCACAGGGGCTTTGTGAGCAGAGTCCTTCCCCCTCCGGGGGGGCTGCAGCCAGTGGACTGGGATGGGGGTGAGGAGTGGCACTAGGACATGCTTCCCCTTCTATGTCCAGCTCTGGCTGTGTGTATGGATTTATTTACCCCGGGGGATTCTGCACAGGTACAGAATTTATGTCCCCCGCAGATTTCTTTGCTTCCCCACAGAAAAATGACTTTCTGATGGGGAAGCAAAAGGAAGTCACAAGAGCGGTCATGTGACCCAGTATGTTTCAGGTGCCCAGGGCAGCCGGCAGAGAGGCAAATCACTGTGGGGCAGGGGGGCGGGACTGGGGAAGACCTGGCTGGTGGTTCCTGCGCCAGACTCAGCTGCTAGTCCTGGCTGGGCTGGGGAGGATGGGACTTCCTCTTCCCCTGCATGGCATCCGGGGCTGGGTGATTTCTCCCTCTGCTGCAGGAAACTCCAAACTCCCCTTCCCCACCTTGCTTCCTGCACCAATCGCTCCTCAGCTGCAGGGGGAGCCTCTGCCCAACCCCCTGTGCATCCAGACCCCCTCATCCCCAGGCCCTCCTGCCAAGCCTCACCTCCCCCTGCACTCAGAACCCTCCTGATGAGCCCCACTCCCCCTCCCGGATCCCCACCCCACCAAGCCCCAACCAGCTGCACCTGGATCCCCATCCCACTGAGCCCCACTCCCCCAGTATCTGGACACCTCACTGAGCCCCCCACACCCAGACCCCCCAGCCAAGCTCTATGCTCCCCACACTGAGCCCCACCCACCTTCACTTCGACCCCCCTGCAGAGTCCTATTACCGTTGCACCCAGAAACCCCCCCCCCAACAGACCCTGAGCATCTAGATCCCCCCCACCCGGATCCCCCACTGGGCCGCTCGCTCCCAGATTGCCCCCCACTCCAGAACTCTCTCAACCCACCTGGATCCCCCCTCACCAACCCCTCCACACTTGGATCCTGCCTGCCCACACCTGGCACAGAGGGGCAGGGCTCTGGGGTGTTTCTGGGGCAGGCCCGGTGCTTGCACTGGGTCAGGGTCGGGTGCAGCCTCACCGCTGAGTCCGTGTCCTGCGGGGGGACGTGCACCGTGATCTCCCGCCGCGGTTGCGCCAGGGGCCTGTGCCATGCTGGAGCCCCCACGTTAATCGGACACACAATTGGCAGAACTTGAAAACACTGGGGGCAGGATTGTGATCTGTGTGGCGCAGACGCCCTGGGGGGACTTCCGGTGTTACCAGCCTGCCCTCCTCCTCAGGCTGCACGACGTGCTCAATAACCTGAGAATGAGACTGGCCAAGCAGATCAAGCAATTCCAGGAGGAGAACCAGAACCTGACGGCCGACTACAAGCGCATAGTGGAGCAGTACAAGGATCTGCAGAGAACCATGAGGTGCGGTGTGCCCCCGAGGCGCGGCCTCTCTCTGGCGGGGAGGATTCGCTTGGGCACTTGAGGGCAGAGAGCAGCCACCCGCCCCTGGCTGCTTGGCTCAAAGGGGAGCATGGCTGGGGGGCCTGTAGCCTCTGGGATTTGCTCCACTGAGGCCCTGGTGTGGCACTCAATGGGCAGGTTAGTCTCCGAAGCCCGCGACAGGGGCACCCAATGGTCCATTCCCCTCTGCAGACACTTCGCCGTGGTCGATGCCCAGAAGTTCCTGGAGATCTGGCTGATGAACGAGGAGGAAGCCAAAGGGCTGATGTGGAAAGCTCTCGACGCCGACCGCATCATTCACACCCAGCAGCTGGGGCTGCCCTGGGTGGAGCCTGACTACTGGTTCCTGGGGAACGTGGGCCCCATCGTGCACCGCAAGGCCGTCAAATCTGCCAGCAAGCTGGCCCAGGAGGTGATGGCACTAACAGGTGGGACAGGTGGCGTCTGTAATTCCCCGGGGATCTCACAGCCCTTCCCATGCTCTCACCGCTGATGCCTCCCTGCACCCCATCTTGGAGGAGGAGAGTGAGGCCCAAAGGGGTTCAGTGACTTTCCAGGAGGGCTCAGTGAGTCCTTACTAGGCGGTGATAAGACCCCTGGTCCCCAGATCTCAGTGTCCTGCTCTGCTTCGCCTCTCCAGGGTGTGGAGGGAACGCGGAGGGACCTGTTGTCGTTGTAAAACCCCTGGGACCGCCAGACCAGGTCTCTTTCTAATGACCTGCACCTCTGGCCGACACTGGGCTGGTGTCAGAGCCAGCCCTGCGCGTTTGAAAACGAAAACTCCTCTACTCCCAACCAGCCCCGCCCACCTGCTCCTGTCAGCCAGGGCAAGGTCAGACGCACCTGCCGCTGGGAACTGCTTGCTGAGGTTTGCATCAGCTGCTGGAGTCGTCCCCACACCAGGTGGCCGGCACTACTTCCAAACAGGCCTCCAAGCATCTCCCCTCTCCGGCTCTGTCCAACAGCCCTGGGAATGGATTCCTGAGCCGATCCCCTGGGGCTGGTTACCTGCGCCAGGTGAGGAGCGCAGCAGGTCTCCGGAGCTTCCCTCTCCCCTTGTGTTCAGAAAGCAGCCAGCAGGGAGAGGAGGAGGATGTGGAGGAAGGAAGAAAGGAGGCAGCAGAGGCCGGAGAGGACGTCAAACCTCCCCGGCACATCCTGGTGAAGTCTGTCAAACACATCCTGGAGCTCCTGTGCGACGAGTCGGTGAGTCGGGCCGGCCTGGCAGAGGGCTCTGGGCTGGAGAGGGTGTCGGCCCTTAGCCGGGCCGCTCCTCCCTGGATCTGAGGAGTGTCCTCTCCCTCTGGCTTCCAATGGGTTCAAATGCCATCCGGGCCAGGGTCAGGCCCCCGAGCTCTCTACAGCAGCCCCCGGCCCTGCCCCGCTGAGTGCTACTTTAATGCTCCTTAGCACCCTTGTCTCAGCGGAGGGGTCGCTGTTCAGGGCAGCTGAGAACCAGTCAGCCGGGCGGTCACCAGGGGGATAGACAGGAACGGGTGTGCTGGCGTGTTGCCAATGTCTCTTAGCCCCATGCGGGGCTTTCCGGGGCCGATCCCCCCCCCTGCCCCCGCAGCATCTCTTGCTGCAGAAGGTGTGTGTGAGGGGAGGTGCTGATATGTGTTTGGTGCCACCTGCCTGCCACACCTCGGGGAAGGGGGGAGACTGGGGCTGGTGTGATATGGGATTCACCAAACACCAATAGGCTCAGCTGCATTCGCAACAGCTTGTCGGGATCGAAAACCGTCCTTCCGGGGAGCGCCCCATGGATCGACAGGGTCAGACAGCGGTCCCGCCGGGGTAGATCCCCCTGCCAGGGTACACACAGCCCCGCCGGCACTCCCAGCCCGACACCCTCAGCTCTGCCACTTGTCCAACAGCAACTCAATGAGCGCGGGCCCTGCTGGAGACGGCTCGGGCCATTCGTTACTGGGGGCACCAAGCTGCAAAGCAAGGGGTCCGCCTACCTCTGAGCCAGTGACACCCTCAAACCGCGGCTGGACGGGGTGTCACAGCTGCCACGGACCAGACGTGGCCTGCTCAGCGCTCCCACCCCAGAGGGATACACGGGATGTTTCCCCCAAGGGCTGCCCGCGGTGGCTGTCACCAGCGCCAGTGAAGAGGGTTCTACCTGGTGCCACCTACTGGCTGAACAGTGTAATTCCCCTTACATCCTGGTGCCCGGCAGACGCACTAGAAAGTGATTTCCAAGGCACGGGGGACGTGATTTCTGAGGTTACCAGCCCCAGTGCCCCACACGTATCCTGCTGTTGTGTGAACTCACCAGGAGATTGGGCTTCGCCACACCCCAGTCTGCAGCAGGTTAGGGCGTGTGCCGCGGGATTCCAATCACCATTGCAAATGTTATTTGAAAACCTCTTCCTAGGCCGGAGCTAGGAACTGTGCTGCAGTCTAGGAAGGTTCCCGTCCCTCGGGATCCCTGGCGTCCCCGTTATCTGAGCAGGGAGGTTAGCACAGTCACTGGGCTGGGACTGGTTCTGCCTGGTGGGGGAGGCAGCGGCTCTGGGGTCCTCGTGTGAATGGAAACACTCGCTCCTGTGAACACGTCTTTTCCTGATTTCCTTCCAAGGGCTTCCTGATCGAGAGCAAGCTGCTGGGACTCCTGCAGCCCCTGGAGAGACACGAGCGCTCCCTCATGAGGCTGGATGCAATCTTTGCGGTGAGCTGGGCGTCTCGCACAGCACAGGGGGTGGGGGCATGGTAGGGACACACCCCAGAGCTGGCCCCGTGAGCTGGGGGAGGGGTACGGCGCCCACAGGCTGAGAGCGGCTGGTGGGTGATGCAGCCCCACAGGGGCGGACCTGCTGAGACGCTGCCTTTAGAAGCTTCTCACCTGCAAGGGGCTGGGGGGGGAGGGGGAGGGGCGTGGTCCATACACGTGTGACTCGGGGGGGGGGCGACCTCGTGTGCGCTGTTCCGGGAGTTTAGCTGGGGAAGGGGCGGGGGATGGGGAGGAGAGGCTCCCTTCCCAAGAGACATTGAGAGGCAGGATTAAGAGAGATGGGACGGGGCTGAAGTCCGTTCCTCCCTTTGGCCCTCCTAGTGCTGTCCGCGTCCACTCCCCTGGCACTCACTCCCCCGGTCCCCCCTCCCCAATACACTCCCAGGCCTTCCGGCTCCCACCCTGCTCTGCATCGTTCCCAGTACAACCCTCCATCCCCCCTGCAGATATCCCTACGGCTCCCGCCAGGACCCCACTTCTCACGTCCCCTTCCCGCCAAGGCCAACCCCCCCGAAGAGAGCTGGGCTCCTCTCCCCTCGTTTGGGAAGAGGGATGGGTTGGAGCTGTGGGACCTGCCCTCTTTCCCTGGGGAAGCAAGTGCTGCCGCAGGGCTCCCAGGGTCTGACGTCCCTCCGGGAGAGACCCGAACCTGCTGCTCCCCGCACTGGGAAGGGAAGGGCTGTGACTCCAGCCCAGGCCGCTCCTCGAAGGGAAGTGGGAAGGGAGAAGAGCAACATCTTGGAGTCCCAGCTGCCCCCCGACCTGCTGTTTCTCTGCCTCTCTCCAGGCCCTCGAGATCGACAATGAAGACGACGTGTACACGCTGGTGGATTTCTTCTTGAAGTTCAAAGCCCAGCAGGTGGGCTCCAGCCAGGTACGGGGAGCGTGGGCGTCGCGGGACGAGACCCAGCAGCCCCGGGAGGAGATGGGGCTTGTCAAGTCCCGGGCCGGGGGAGGGAGTTGGTGTTGCTCTTACCAAGAAAACCGGCCTGGTCCAGGGGCTGCAGCCATGACACCGTTGAACTGGGGACGTCTAAGCTGTTTCCACCAGTGCTGAATTTGGCCCCACGCCCCCGTGCTTCATGCCCAGTAAACACAGAACTCAGTCAGACACCAAACCAGGGCTGCGGGTGGCTGGAAGCCTCCCGGGTTTGCAGTTTGCTGTGGGCTGGGGGGACCATTAACGGGTTAGCTGCAGCTGGGGCCGTGTGTGGCTGGAATTCCCTCCACACGTGTGGCTGCCGTGCAGAGTACGGAGCGGACGGCAGAGCAGGGCCCTGAAGAACTCGCTGGGGATGCGGCGAAGGCCGAGGAGAAAGGCGCGGCCCGTCACAGCTTGGCGGCGTCACCGTCCTCTTTGCTCTTCCACCCCGACGACGTCCTCAAGGCGCTCAAAGCGTTTGTCCGGGACTTCCAGAAGCCGAGGTGCGGCTGGGCCGGGAGCAGAGCTCGTGAGCTGGGAATGGGGTCGGGGGCTGGGCCAGGTAGGCTGTCTGGGAACAGGAGGAGTCGGAGAGAACAGGCTGCAGGAGTAACTCCGGGCGTGGGAGCTGGAGGAGGGGCAGGGCATGGGCACCGCGGGAGCGGGGCATCGGGACTGGGGAGTTAATGCGCTGGCTGATCTGCTCAGCGGGGGAGGGGTCCCCCTGTCTTCCCCAGGCACAGCTGGTTTCTGTGGGTGCCGTTGACGAGGGTGGGCAGGGCGGATTCCTGGTTCACTCCGCATGGGACAGCTGTGGGGGGAGCGGGGGAGGGGTTGGGTGCGGTGACCACGGAGGGGACGGCAGACGTGAGTGAACAGTTGTGGAGGAGGGGGCGTCGCTGCCAGCAGGGAGCTGTGAGGCTAGTGCTGGCGCTGCCCCAAGGATGGGCAAACGGTGCCGTGAGTCCAGGGCTCCTCTCTGCGCCCCTCAGGGACACGCGGCCGCAGGTGAAGAAGGTGACGGACGAACGGGACAACTCCAAGGACTCTGAGTATTGGGGGGCCCTGGCCCACGTCATCCCGGAGCCAAAGCGGAAGGTTTGGGACGCGCTGGAGGCGGCACTGGAGAAATACTAGTAAGTGCCCCAGCTAGGGGCCCCAACCGTCCCCCCCTCGGGCCGGGCAGTGCTGACGGGGCTCTTCATTAGAGACACGCTGCAGACACCAGCCCTCTGGGCCGCTTGGCCCCCCCAGCTGCCAATGCCCAGGTGGGGGGTTGTCCGCACAGGCCCGAGGGCTCAGCCCAGGGGGAGGGTTAACCTGCAGACAGGGCCTGTACAAAGGGTTAACTGGCCATTATTAACTCTGGTGGGGAAGCGCTGGTCCCTGGCCCTAGAGACCCCTTGCTGGGGGGTGGCTGGGGGGAGGGTGACCCCGGTGGTGGGATAGAAGATCAGTTTCTTGTATGGGGTCGGTTCCTGTTTGGCTCCTTTGACGGAGGTTTTCCACCAGTGACCTTTGCAGCAGCAGCCGCTGGAGCAGCCAGACCCTCCCCCCGCTGATCCCCGCCCCGGAGCCCCCTGTGGCCAGCGGGGCCGGGCTGTCCGTGGCGTTCCCCGGGGCGCGCGAGCCGGGAGGAACCCGGGATCTCACTGAAAGGCCGGGGGTGATCCGTGGGCGACGCAGCCAGTGCTGCCAGGCATGTGAAATGCGAAGGGCCCAGACCCCCGGGGAGGTTTGACCCGTTTCCCTTCCCCCTTGCGAAGCTCCGTTCTGAGCCAGCGGGCGAAGCTGCTCACCGACACTGACGGGCTCAAGCAGCAGAACACGGAGCTGCACATGCTGCTGCATCAGTACCTCACCTCCAAGGTGAGTGGGGGAGCCCAGGGCCTGCCCGGCGGAGCCCTCCGCTGAATGCTTCTTGCTAAGGCTGCCCCCATGGGAGAGTGAGGGGAGGTGATGCAGGCTGACTCCGCAGGGGCTGCAGGCCAGCGGAAGAGCTGTGGGAGGTGGAACAGGTTGGTCCCTGGAGCTGCAGCCCCGGCCTACCTGTGCATCCTCTGCCAGCCAAGGTGGGCAAGTGGAGGGATGGGGAGGTGCCGGGGGATGGGCTAGGAGGGGCTCTGAAGGCCGGTGGAGGGTGGACCTTGCAGAGGCCTCTCCAAGGGGGTGAAGTGATTGTGTGTGTGCAGAGAGAGGATCCTGCCCTTGGGACGGATGAGCAGGAGGAGAGAGAAACCTGCCCCGCAGTGTTTGGACTGAGACGGGCCAAGGTCCTCGGTCCCCATGTGCCCAGCTAGGGAAGGTTGGGGGGTGGGGGGATGTGCAGGACGTGAGTGTTCAGGGCTGGGAGTCCGGCACCTTCCCAGAGGCAGGTGGGAATGAGCCGGGGACACTCACTGTCCCTGCTGAGCGGCACCTGAGAGTGGGGAGCCCCAGTCCTAGAGTCAGCCGGGCCCGGCAAAGGGACCAGCGTAGCACTTCTCCCCTCGCGGCTCGCCAGCCGACAGGGGAACCGCGTCCCCGCCCAGCGTGAGGGCCCCGGGACTCATCCGAGCCACCCGAGAGTACTGTCACCCTCACGGGGGTCTCGGCTTATCCCGGCGCAGGTGAACCAGGAGCTGCTGATTCCACCCACCCACGTGATGGAGCTGACGCGGCCGTGAGCGCCGGTGGCAGGCGGGAGGCCGTTGCCGTACAGCCCTACCCACGAGCCTGCGGGGCTGGAGCCGGGGCCTTCCCTGGATGGTGGTGGCTGGAATAAACCCTTTAAAACAGCTGGGCTGTAGGTGTGCGATTGCTGAGGAGAAATGCTGCCCTCTCGGGTGATGCCAGGGCTGGCTGCCAGCTCACGGAGCAGCAGGGCTCCAGCGGGCAGTGAGGTGCCCCTCACGGTCTTTGTTACCTTGATGCTGTGGGACCTGGGTTGGCCCATTTCCCTCCCCGCCCATCTCCACCTGTTTTACACTGAAGCACTCGGGGTCCGGCGGGAGTACAGGCCCAAGGTCCGGCGGGAGTACAGGACCCGGGGAGATGGGGCCCGGCGGGAGTACCGGCCCGGGAGAGATGGGGCCCGGCGGGAGTACCGGCCCGGGAGAGATGGGGCCCGGCGGGAGTACCGGCCCGGGAGAGATGGGGCCCGGCGGGAGTACCGGCCCCGGGGCGATGGGGCCCGGCGGGAGTACCGGCCCCGGGGCGATGGGGCCCGGCGGGAGGACCGGCCCGGAGGAGAGGGGGCCCGGCGGGAGGACCGGCCCGGGGGAGATGGGGCCTGTGATGGAGTAGGAATACTGGGTGGGTACCTCAGTTTCCCCAATGCGTTTCTTGATGCAGAGAGAGTGTAAGCAAGCAGGAAATACCTTGACCCTTCCCCCCACCTCCTACCTCTGAACCTGTTGGGAGAGGTCAGCTGACCTGCCTGGGGAAGAAAAGACAGAGAGAAAGGAGTGCAGGGGAGGGGCGGATGAGGCAGTGTCAGTCTGGGTCAGGTAGAGGAGAGGCAGGGAGCTCCAGGCAAGCTGGCCTAGCTCTCTGGCCCCCAAAATGGATCCAGCTGAGGGCTCACGTTCACTGTCTGGTCTGTGTTAGACCAGGTACCGGTCATCGAATAAACCTCTGTTTTACTGGCTGGCTGAGAGTCACGTCTGACTGTGGATTTGGGGTGCAGAATCCACAGGCTCCCCCAGGACACCTCCTGCCCCCCCCCCCCCAGGCTGCCTCATTTAGGGAAGCACACGGAGGGGCAGAAGGTGCTGAATGCTCCGAGGACAGACCCAGGAAGGTGGAAGTGGGGACCCCTGAAGCTCCTGGCCTGGGAAACAGGCTGTGTACGGAGAAGAGGCCCTTCACCCGGAGTCCTGACTGGCTCCCTAGGGAGCGGTTCCAGAGCATAGCCCGGGCGCTCCGTGACAGGGCCCGGCAGGACTGGCCTTCGGGAGATGGGGCCCCGCAGGAGGACCGGCCTGGGGGAAATAAGGCTAATTACAACCCCAGCCTTAGCCCACCAATCACCCAGCCCATCACCCACCCCGCGCCGCCTCTGTTTATCAGCCCTGCCCCCCCCATGCAGCAGTTACCATGAGCTCCCCACAGCCCTGGAGTCAGTCTTCCTCAGCGGGCCTGGCACCGGATGGAGCGGTTGAGAAGAGGGGGGCTCCGGGCCCGGCGCCGGCTGGAGCGGTTGAGGAGAGGGGGGCTCCGGGCCCGGCGCCGGCTGGAGCGGTTGAGGAGAGGGGGGCTCCGAGGCCGCCCCGGCTGGAGCGGTTGAGGAGAGGGGGGCTCCGAGGCCGCCCCGGCTGGAGCGGTTGAGGAGAGGGGGGCTCCGGCGCCGCCCCGGCTGGAGCGGTTGAGGAGAGGGGGGCTCCGGCGCCGCCCCGGCTGGAGCGGTTGAGGAGAGGGGGGCTCCGGCGCCGCCCCGGCTGGAGCGGTTGAGGAGAGGGGGGCTCCGGCGCCGCCCCGGCTGGAGCGGTTGAGGAGAGGGGGGCTCCGGCGCCGCCCCGGCTGGAGCGGTTGAGGAGAGGGGGGCTCCGGCGCCGCCCCGGCTGGAGCGGTTGAGGAGAGGGGGGCTCTGGCGCCAGCTGGAGCGGTTGAGAAGAGGGGGGGCTCCGGGCCCGGCTGGAGCGGTTGAGGAGAGGGGGGGCTCCGGGCCCGGCTGGAGCGGTTGACGAGAGGGGGGGCTCCGGGCCCGGCTGGAGCGGTTGACGAGAGGGGGGGCTCCGGGCCCGGCACCGGATGGAGCGGTTGAGAAGAGGGGGGCTCCGGGCCCGGATGGAGCGGTTGAGAAGAGGGGGGCTCCGGGCCCGGATGGAGCGGTTGAGAAGAGGGGGGCTCCGGGCCCGGATGGAGCGGTTGAGAAGAGGGGGGCTCCAGGGCTGGCCAGGTGGGCTTACGGCTGTCTGACTCGCTCTCTTTCAGCCATCCCCCTGGCGGCGGCGCGGCGCCTCCCCGCGGTGGCGGTGCTGGTGACGGCACACGGCGGGCACATCGGCTTCCTGGAGGGGCTCTTCCCCCGGCACGAGACCTACATGGATCGCGTCTTCGCCCAGTTCATCACCGCCGCCTTCGAGCACAGCCAGGAGCTGAGCCGCCGCCTGGGGGCAGGGCCCCCCCAATAAACCCCCTGCCTGGGTCCCGCCTGGCCTGCATGCACTGCACGCTCCACAGGCCCTGCGGAGGGACACCCCCTCCGGGGGGCGCCAGCCTGGGCTACAGGGCAATGAACCGAGGGGCAAGGCCCTGCCCAGGGGAACTGCATGGAGACCGGCTTCCAGAGCCTCGGCCTGTCCAGGCTCTTCCCACCCCCGTCAGCCCCCGGGACAGGGCTCCCCACAGCCGCCTCCCCCCCCCCCCCGGTGATTCCAGCCGGCACAGACAGGCAGGGGGGCCACAGGCCAGACTCATTTTAATGGCAGCCAGCGAGTGCAGCCAGAGCAGGGCCTGGTGCTGCTGGCACGTGGCTGGTTGGGTGTCATGGAGCTGACGGGCCCAGACTGGGCTCTCCCCGCCCCGCAGAGCCGCCTGGCCCCAGGAGCACAGGTCCCCACTGCCGGCGGTTCCCCAGCGGCCGGCACCCCCTGGCTCCAGCAGGGCAGGTGGGGTCAAGGGGGCTGCAGGTCTCAGCTGGTTCCCATTGTCCGGGGGAGCCGGGCAGGCCAGGATCCCGCAGCACTGGGGTGACGCCTCGCGCTGTCCCCAGGGCCGGAGCAGAGCCCAGCCCCCGCCTGCGGGGCTCCTCGGGGCTACAGGAAGCCGGGGAAGGCCAGCTGCAGCAGGAGGATGGTGGCCACCACCAGGCCAGCGCAGAGCAGCAGCAGCAGCCACACGGGGAAGCTGCCTGTGGGAGAGAAGGACACGGCTCAGGGGAACCGGGAGGTTAGGACCCCGGGGCCGGGGCGGGAGGGGAGGGGGAAGAGGACCCCAGAGCAACCCCCGGCAGGGCCGGAGCTCGAGCCGGGGGCGCCGCTGGGATCCCGGCCGCGCAGGGAAGGGGCCGGGACACGTACGCCTGGCGGGCAGCAGGTGCAGCTTGCAGCGGCTGTCCACGGCCACGCTGAGCAGGGCCCCCTCGTTCTCCGCCAGCAGCTCCCGGCCCCGCCGGCTCTCGGGCAGGAAGGCCACGTCCGTCACCACGATGCCGTGCGCCTCCCTCACGTAGTACAGCCGCTGCGGGGAGGGCAGGGTCACCACCGGGCGCCGCGCTGGGGCAGCAGCCGCCGGGACCTGGCCCAGCCCGCGGCAGGAGCTCAGGAGGCAACGGGGGTGTCTGGAGCCACCCTGCACGGGGGCCCTGGGGACCCCCCCAAACTCCCCCCCAGGGCGCCAGTTACCTGCAGCGAGAAGGAGACGTGAATGGCAACCGAGCCCGTCACGGTGCCCAGCCCCAGAAACGTGCCCGAGTCACTGGGGGACAGATGGCACCAAACAGCTGGTCAGACAGAGGGACAGCACCGCGCCCCCGCCCTCAGCCCCCCCCAGAATGAGGCCCCCCCATTCCCCCCCAGCCCTCGCCCAGATCCCCCCCCAGCCTGCCCAAGAACAAGGCCCCCCCCAGAATGAGGCCCCCCCATTCCCCCCCAGCCCTCACCCTGATCCCCCCCAGCCCAGCCTGCCCAAGAACAAGGCCCCCCCCAGAATGAGGCCCCCCCATTCCCCCCCAGCCCTCGCCCAGATCCCCCCCAGCCCAGCCTGCCCAAGAACAAGGCCCCCCCCAGAATGAGGCCCCCCCATTCCCCCCCAGCCCTCACCCTGATCCCCCCCAGCCCAGCCTGCCCAAGAACAAGCCCCCCCCAGAATGAGGCCCCCCCATTCCCCCCCAGCCCTCACCCTGATCCCCCCCAGCCCAGCCTGCCCAAGAACAAGCCCCCCCCATTCCCCCCCAGCCCTCGCCCAGATCCCCCCCCAGCCCGCCCAAGAACGAGGCCAGCGCCCCCATACCTGACGGAGAGGCAGGAGACGACCTCGGCCCCGCAGGGCTGGGTGAGCAGTGGCAGGAAGCTTTTGCCGTCCCACTTGGTGAGGTAGCAGGGTGGGGGGCGGCGCCCACGCTTGTGGGGCACCTGCACCGTGTAGAGTCGCAGCGCCTCCGCCTGGTCCGGCACCGCCCCGAACCTGCCGGCGGGAGCCCGTCAGCCCAGGGGCCCCCAGCGCCCCTGAGCCCAGCCCCACCCGCACCGGGGGCCCGTCAGCCCAGCCCCCAGCCTCCCCAGCACCCCTCACAGCCCACCCTCCCCCCACCAGGAGCCCTGTCACGCACCCCAGGGTGCCGTGCCAGCCACACCCAGCCCCCCTGAGCCCAGCCCAGCTCCCAGGGCCTGTCCCCTGGGGTAAGTCAATGCAGCCAGGCCTGGCTCCGTGCTGGGCCCCGGGGCTGGGAGGGCCCCGTTCCCCCCAGGTCAGGGCCCCACCTGCAGGCCTGGTAGCGGTAGGTCTTGTCAGGGATGCCCGGCATGTTCTCGTCCCAGCGCAGCCGCAGCACCAGCTGGTCCCTCTGCCACACGCAGCACTGGAAATCCCGGCCCGCCGTCACCACCTGCCGGAACGCAGCCGTGAGAGCCGGACGGGCCCCAGCCAGAGCCGGGACCGAGGGGACCCCGGCCCCCATCTCCCCCCGTCCGCCGGGAGCGAGGGGACCCCGGCCCCCGTCCCCATCCCCCCCCGTCCGCCGGGAGCGACGGGACCCCGGCCTCGGTCCCCCCCACCCCACCCCCGTCCACCGGGAGCGAGGGGACCCCGGCCGCCGTCTCCCCCCGTCCGCCAGGAGCGACGGGACCCCGGCCTGGGTCCCCCCCACCCCACCCCCATCCGCCGGGAGCGAGGGGACCCCGGCCCCCGTCTCCCCCGTCCATCGGGCCTGCACCCGGCTGCGACTCCCTGTCTAAGGCACCACGGAGGCTCCCCACCGTGTGGCACCTCCCAGCCAGCACCAGCATCCTGAGCCCCCCTCCATCGCCCATAGGAGCCCAGCCGTGAGGGGAGGGATCACCCCAGGGCTCCGGGTCAGCTCAATCGCTCACCTTGTTGTCAGGACCCAGCGCGATGTCCTCAATCTCCCCGTCATGTGCTTTGAACTCCCGCAGCTTCTTCATGCTGGGGAACTGAGAGAGAGACGGGCTCAGTGACCCCCTAGTGCCCCCCCACCCCCAAACACCCCTCACCCACCCACTGGGGAACTGAGAGAGAGACGGGCTCAGCGACCCCCTAGTGCCCCCCGCCCCCAAACACCCCTCCCCCACCCACTGGGGAACTGAGAGAGAGACGGGCTCAGTGACCCCCTAGTTCCCCCCCACCCCCATACACCCCTCCCCCACCCACTGGGGAACTGAGAGAGAGACGGGCTCAGCGACCCCCTAGTGCCCCCCCCCAAACACCCCTCACCCACCCACTGGGGAACTGAGAGACGGGCTCAGCGACCCCCCTAGTGCCCCCCGCCCCCAAACACCCCTCACCCACCCACTGGGGAACTGAGAGAGAGACGGGCTCAGCGACCCCCTAGTGCCCCCCCCCCAAACACCCCTCACCCACCCACTGGGGAACTGAGAGAGAGACGGGCTCAGCGACCCCCTAGTGCCCCCCGCCCCCAAACACCCCTCACCCACCCACTGGGGAACTGAGAGAGAGACGGGCTCAGCGACCCCCTCTGCCCCCAAACACCCCTCACCCACCCACTGGGGAACTGAGAGAGAGACGGGCTCAGCGACCCCCCTAGTGTCCCCCCCCCGCCCCCAAACACCCCTCACTCACCCACTGGGGGACTGAGAGAGAGACGGGCTCAGCGACCCCCCTAGTGTCCCCCCCCCAAACACCCCTCCCCCACCCACTGGGGAACAGAGAGAGACGGGCTCAGCGACCCCCTAGTGCCCCTCCTCAAATACCCCTCACCCACCCACTGGGGAACTGAGAGAGAGACGGGCTCAGCGACCCCCCTAGTGCCCCCCCCCGCCCCCAAACACCCCTCACCCACCCACTGGGGAACTGAGAGAGAGACGGGCTCAGCGACCCCCCTAGTGTCGTCCCCCCAAACACCCCTCACCCACCCACTGGGGAACTGAGAGAGAGATGGGCTCAGCGACCCCCCTAGTGTCCCCCCCGCCCCCAAACACCCCTCACCCACCAACTGGGGAACTGAGAGAGAGATGGGCTCAGCGACCCCCCTAGTGTCCCCCCCGCCCCCAAACACCCCTCCCCCACCCACTGGGGAACAGAGAGAGACGGGCTCAGCGACCCCCTAGTGCCCCCCCTCAAATACCCCTCACCCACCCACTGGGGAACTGAGAGAGAGACGGGCTCAGCGACCCCCCTAGTGTCGTCCCCCCCCGCCCCCAAACACCCCTCACCCACCCAGTGGGGAACTGAGAGAGACGGGCTCAGCGACCCCCTAGTGCCCCCCCACCCCCAAACACCCCTCACCCACCCACTGGGGAACTGAGAGAGGGGCTCACCGACCCCCCTAGCGCCCCCTCCCACCCCCAAACACCCCTCACCCACCCACTGGGAACTGAGAGACGGGATCAGCGACCCTCCTAGTGCCCCCCCACCTGCTGGGGAACTGAGAGACGGGCTCAGCGACCCCCCTGGGAACTGAGAGAGAGACGGGCTCAGCGACCCCCGAGCGACCCCCCCCCCGCCCCCAAACACCCCTCACCCACCCACTGGGGAACTGAGAGACGGGCTCAGTGACCCCCCTAGTGCCCCCCCCCAGCTGGGGAACTCAGAGAGGGGCTCAGCGACCCCCTAGCACCTCCCCCCCGCCCCCAAACACCCCTCACCCACCCACTGGGGAACTGAGGGCTCAGTGACAGAGAGAGACAGGCTCAGTGACCCCTCGCCAAGTGCCCCCCTCCGCCCGGAGCTGAGAGTCACAGGCCAAAATAGAAGTTGAAGAGCAACTAGCAAAAGCCAGTATTCACCTAGGAAAGCTTATGCTCCTAAACATCTGTTCGTCTCTAAGGTGCTTCAAGACACTGTCGCTTTTACAGACCCAGACTAACACGCGACCCCTCGGATACTGGCCAGCACGGCTCTTGGAAAGGGAAATCAGGCCTTGCCAATCTACTAGAATTCTTTCAGGGGGTCAACAAGCAGGTGGACAAAGGAGATCCAGTGGATAGAGTGTATTTAGATTGTCAGAAAGCCTTTGACAAGGCCCCTCACCAAAGGCTCTTGAGCAAAGTGAGCTGTCATGGGATAAGAGGGAAGGTTCTCTCATGGGTCAGTAACTGGTTAAAAGATTGGAAACCAAGGGTAGGAATGAACGGTCAGTTTTCAGAGTGGAGAGAGGTAAATAGTGGTGTCCCCCAGGGGTCTGTACGGGACCCAGTCCTATTCAACAGATTCATAAATTATCTGGAAAAGGGGTGAACAGTGAGGTGGCAAAATTTGCAGATGATACAAAACGACTCCAGATGTTGAGTCCCAGGCAGACTGTGAAGAGCTACAAAGGGATCTCACAAAACTGGGAGACTGGGCAACAAAATGGCAGATGAATGTTGATAAATGCAAAGTAATGCACATTGGAAAACAGAATCCCAGCCAGACATCTAGAGGGATGGGGTCTAAAGTAGCTGTGACCACTCAGGAGAGAGATCTTGGAGTCACTGCGGCTCGGTCTCTGAAAACATCCCACGTGCAGCGGCAGACAAAAAAGTGAACAGAACGCTGGGAACCATTAAGGGACAGATCAGACAAAATATCACGTTGCCACTATAGAAATCCACGCGGCGCCCCCATCTTGAATACTGCGGGCAGGTGTGGTCGCCCCATCTCAGAAAAGATCTATTGGAATTGGACAAAGTACGGGGAGGACAACAATGATTGGGGCACAGAACGGCTCCCGTCTGAGGAGAGAGGAACCAGCCTGGGACTGTTCCGGTGGGAAGAGGACTACGGGGGGTTGGCAGAGATCCAGAAAATCATGCCTGGTGAGGAGAGTGCGACTAGGGGAGTGTTATTAATGGGCAGCAAGGGGAAGCACTGCCCGGCCCCTGCCCACCCTGCGGGAGACCTGAGGGATCTGCGCCTGCACAGAGCTGGCAGGGACCCCCAGCGGACATCCCCTCCCACGGGGCAGCGGGCTCCACACCCGCCCAGGCAGCTCCTACCTCCCAGAGGCGAAGGAAGCCGTCGGCGCCGCCCGTGGCCAGCAGCGAATGGTCGGCGCTGACCCGCACGGCCTTCTGCAGCGCATCGGGGCTGAAGTCGGTCTGCACGCTGCAGAGCGTCTCCACTGCCACCTCGCCGGTCTCACTCCTTGTGTCGCCCTCCCCCTTCTCAGAGGGGCCGGGGGCCTTTCGCTTCCGGGGGCCCTTCTCCGCACCCCCTGGGACAGACAGAGCAATGAGAGCCCGCACCAGCCGGGGCCTCTGACCCCTGCCCCCACCCCACTGTCCACACCGCCCCCTGCTGGGCGAGGCCGGGACAGAGCAGCTGTCACTCTGGTACGGCTGGGAAGTCAGCCCTGGCTAGGAGCTGCAAACACCCGCCCAGGCTGGCACCGGGGGGTGCGCGTCTCACCGGCATTGCTGGGGGCGCTGCCACCGCTGTTCTCATCGGGCCCCTGCAGGCGGAAGCGGAGGATGTGGCAGCTGGCGTCCTGTCCTGCCGCGATGACGTCGCCAGCCAGCGCCATGCTCATGGTGGCCCGGGGCCCCGTGTCGTGGGAGTGCAGCAGTGAGGCGCTGAGCCGGCCCCCAATCTGCTCCAGCTGGAGGAAATGCTGCAGGAGACACCAGGGATCAGAGAAGGGGTGTGGGGCAGGGGAGCCCGGGGGCACCTAGGGCAGGGCGATCGCGCAGATCCCAAGCAGGCTTCACGCAGCCCCAGGAGGGGGGCTCTCCAGCGGAGCCGTCACACCCGGCAGCACCCGGCCCAGGCTCCCACCAAGGCAGCTGCCCGGGGGGGACAGGCCCAGCGCAGACCCCCTGCCTGCCCCCCAAGCTGCAGTAGCCAGAGCCCTGGCACAAAGCCAGCAACAGCAGGATCCACACAACTCTCCCGGTGCCCCCCACTCCCGACCCGCAACCCCCCGCCCCTGCCTCCCTCTCACTCTGCCCCACAGCCCCCCACTCCCAACCCCCAGCCCCCCACACTCCCGACCCGCAGCCCCCCACTCCTGACCCACAGCGCCCCCCGCCCCCCGCTCCCGACCCACAGCGCCCCCCGCCCCCCACTCCCGACCCACAGCGCCCCCCGCGCCGGCCTCCCTCTCACTCCCGACCTGCAGCCCCCCACTCCCACCCCCGACCCACAGCGCCCCCCACCCCCCACTCCCGACCCACAGCCCCCCGCCCCCCACTCCCGACCCACAGCCCCCCACTCCCGACCCGCAAGACCCCGCCCCTGCCTCCCTCTCACTCCTCCCCACAGCCCCCCA
This sequence comes from Sternotherus odoratus, assembly GCA_032164245.1. Taxonomy (NCBI): domain Eukaryota; kingdom Metazoa; phylum Chordata; order Testudines; family Kinosternidae; genus Sternotherus; species Sternotherus odoratus. The sequence goes on along the minus strand of JAVMKO010000003.1, from coordinate 788,253 downwards.
CTCCCACCCCCCAGCCCCCCCCACTCCCGACCTGCAGCCCCCCGCCCCCCCACTCCCAACCCCCCCTCCCCCCACTCCCGACCCACAGCGCCCCCCTCCCCCCACGCCGGCCTCCCTCTCACTCCGCCCCACAGCCCCCCGCCCCCACTCCCGCCCCACAGCGCCCCACAGCCCCCCACTCCCCCAGCCCCGACCCTCAGCCCCTCCCCCACAGCCCCCCCCGGCCCTCCGCCCCACAGCCCCCCCACTCCCGACCCTCAGCCCCTCCCCCACAGCCCCCCCGGCCCTCCGCCCCACAGCCCCCCCACTCCCGACCCTCAGCCCCTCCCCCACAGCCCCCCCCGGCCCTCCGCCCCACAGCCCCCCCACTCCCGACCCTCAGCCCCTCCCCCACAGCCCCCCCCGGCCCTCCGCCCCACAGCCCCCCCCCACTCCCGACCCTCAGCCCCTCCCCCACAGCCCCCCCGGCCCTCCGCCCCACAGCCCCCCCACTCCCGACCCTCAGCCCCTCCCCCACAGCCCCCCCGGCCCTCCGCCCCACAGCCCCCCCACTCCCGACCCTCAGCCCCTCCCCCACAGCCCCCCCCGGCCCTCCGCCCCACAGCCCCCCCACTCCCGACCCTCAGCCCCTCCCCCACAGCCCCCCCACTCCCGACCCTCAGCCCCTCCCCCACAGCCCCCCCCGGCCCTCCGCCCCACAGCGGCCCCCGCCCCCACCAGGCCGTTCCTGACGCCGGTCCGGGCCGCGCCGCCGCCGCCCGCCGCCAGGGCCAGCCCGCGGGGGTGGATCTGCAGCGCGTAGAGCGGGAACGGGGCCCGGTAGAGCTCGGCCGGCCGGCGGGGCCCCATGGCGGCTGCGCTGGGGCTGGGGTCTCGCCGACAGCCCGGCGCTCACTGCGCATGCCCACGCCCGGCCTTCGCCGCGCCGGCGCACAGCAGCCGGAACACGTCAGCACGAGGCGGCCCCGACCGGCGAGGGCGATCCGGGATCACGTGACACCAGTCCCACGTGGCGGCGCCGGCGCCATCTTTGTGCGGGGCGCCTCGTGCCCCTGGGCATGGCGGGACCTTAAAGGAGCCGCGTCCCGCACTGCCCGGGGTGATCAGCACCGCGAGAACGAACTGCCCGGGCAGCCGGGCTGACCCCGCTCCCAGCAATAGCCCCCCCTCCTCCAGGGACCCTCCCATAGCCTCCGCCCCCTCCCTAGGCCCCGCCCCAGCCCTATCCCCTCCCCCTCCCTCCCTATGCCCCGCCCCTCCCTCCCTATGCCCCGCCCCCATGGGACCCCCTGCAGCGCCTCCCTGGGGCATCCCTCCTCCAAGGGGGGTTGTTTCGACCTGCCGGGTGCCCTGGTGGGGGGGATGCGGGTGTCCAGGAGTTCACAGGCCTGTGTCACCCCGGCGCCTGCGCGGAGCGCCAGCCCCCGGGCCCTGCTGCGTGCCAGGCCTGGGCACGGTCCTGTCCCCTCCAGAGAGCGCCCAGCAGAGCGGCCTCCTCTCCTGCCCCCTCCCCGCTGTCCTGCCAGCTCTGCCTTTTCCCCCGGCTACTGGGCGTGGGGCGTAGCCGGCCGTCGCCTGCCGCGGGGCCCGGGGCCAGCAGGAGGCAGGTGAAGGCAGGTCCCTGGCCAGCCCGGCGCTGGGCGGGTTTGTCCTGCCACGAGGCTGCCGGGCGAGTCCCCGGCAGAGCCAGACGCCGCGTCCCCATCGCTGGGCAGCTTTGGCCTGTGTGCGAAGAGACGGGGTCCGGCTGTAACCCCAGCAGCTCGGCTGCCACCTTCTCTGTGCCCCCGAGTGGGCGTGAGCGGCTCCTATCGAGGCCCTGTCCGACTGCCCCTGGCCCCTCCTCACAGGTCATCCCTCGACCCCCCCCCGCCAAACCCCCCTCACAGGACATCCCCTGACCCCCCTGCCAGCCCCCCTCCTCGCAGGACATCCCCTGACCCCCCGCGAAGCCCCCTCCTCACAGGACATCCCCTGACACCCCCCGCCAAACCCCCCTCACAGGACATCCCCTGACCCCCCCCCCCCGGCAGCCCCCCTCCTCACAGGACATCCCCTCACCCCCCGCGAAGCCCCCTCCTCACAGGACATCCCCTGACCCCCCCCGCCAGCCCCCCTCCTCACAGGACATCCCTGACCCCCCGCGAAGCCCCCTCCTCACAGGACATTCCCCTGACACCCCCCGCCAAACTCCCCTCACAGGACATCCCCTGACCCCCCCCCCGGCAGCCCCCCTCCTCACAGGACATCCCCTCACCCCCCGCGAAGCCCCCTCCTCCGGGCGAGTCCCCGGCAGAGCCAGACGCCGCGTCCCCATCGCTGGGCAGCTTTGGCCTGTGTGCGAAGAGACGGGGTCCGGCTGTAATCCCAGCAGCTCGGCTGCCACCTTCTCTGTGCCCCCGAGTGGGCGTGAGCGGCTCCTATCGAGGCCCTGTCCGACTGCCCCTGGCCCCTCCTCACAGGTCATCCCTCGACCCCCCCCCGCCAAACCCCCCTCACAGGACATCCCCTGACCCCCCTGCCAGCCCCCCTCCTCGCAGGACATCCCCTGACCCCCCGCGAAGCCCCCTCCTCACAGGACATCCCCTGACACCCCCCGCCAAACCCCCCTCACAGGACATCCCCTGACCCCCCCCCCCGGCAGCCCCCCATCTCACAGGACATCCCCTCACCCCCCGCGAAGCCCCCTCCTCACAGGACATCCCCTGACCCCCCCGCCAGCCCCCCTCCTCACAGGACATCCCCTGACCCCCCGCGAAGCCCCCTCCTCACAGGACATCCCCTGACACCCCCCGCCAAACCCCCCTCACAGGACATCCCCTGACCCCCCCCCCCCGCCAGCCCCCCTCCTCACAGGACATCCCCTCACCCCCCGCGAAGCCCCCTCCTCACAGGACATCCCCTGACCCCCCCCCCGCCAGCCCCCCTCCTCACAGGACATCCCCTGACCCCCCGCGAAGCCCCCTCCTCACAGGACATCCCCTGACACCCCCCGCCAAACCCCCCTCACAGGACATCTCCTGACCCCCCCATCAACCCCCACTCACAGGACATCCCCTGACCACCCCCCCCACCAACCCCCCTCACAGGACATCCCCTGACCCCACCCCCGCCAAACCCCCCTCACAGGACATCCCCTGACCCCCCCGCCAACCCCCCCCCTCACAGGACATCCCCTGAGCCCCCCCACCAACCCCCCTCACAGGACATCCCCTGACCCCCCCGCCAGCCCCCCTCCTCACAGGACATCCCCTGACCCCCCGCCAAGCCCCCTCCTCACAGGACATCCCCTGACCCCCCCGCCAAGCCCCCTCCTCACAGGACTTCCCATGCGCCCCCCCTGCTCACAGGACCTCTCCTGGGGGGTCCTGTGCCAGCCCCCAGAAGACCTCACCCCCGCAGTGACATGCACCAGCAGTAGCCCAGGGCTGCCTGCAGAGGACGCTGGCCCTGGCCCTGGCGTATCCCGGACAGGCCTCTGCAGACCTGGGCGTGAAGCGCTGGGACCTGCCACCGGGCCCAGCCCAGCTGCGGGGCAGGCGCCTTCGATCCAGAACTCCCTGGATCCCCGTTTTCCCATCCCCCAGCTCTGCCCCCTCGGGGCCCTGCTCACAGCCCAGCTGGGCTCTTCCCAGCCAGTCGAGGTCCAGGACACTGCCCTCCCCCCCCCCCCACCCCCTTGCACCCCAGATTCATCTCTTGGTGCACAGCGGAGCCACTCACCAGCGGCCCCTCCTCCGGCTGCTCCATCGTCCTCCTCCTCCTTGACCTCTGGCCGCTCCGTCCTCCTCCTTTTCCTTGACCTCGGGCAGCCCTGGAGCACATGCAGCTCCTGCCCGCCTCGGCTCAGCGCCTCTCCGGCGGCCCCGGTCTCCATCGGCCCCAAGGGCTGGGGCCCCAGACCCTCCCCTGGGGCTGTGTGGGGGCGGGGTGCTTGCCTGGGTCTGTCATGCTCCCCGGCTCTGGGGTGGGGAGCCAGGCCCCCCAAGAGCACAGGGGACAAGGAAGGGGCCCGGCGGGGAGTCCCCGGGGAGAGGAGCTCGCGATGGGGCTGGGAGTCTCAGGTGGGCCCAGCCTTGGGTGCCCGGGGCGGTGAGCGCTCGTGACCCTGCAGGGAGGGTCAATGGCTGCAGGTGACCCTGGGGCACCCAGCCCGTCCCCGTCCCCTGCGGGTTACCTCACTGCCCTTCGATCGGCAGCACGGCCCAGCGCTGAGCCACCGGCAGGCCCGAGAGGGGCTGCGCTTGGCGTGGGCCGCATGGAGCCAAGCACTGCCGCCCATTGATCACTGAGGGGCACAGGACCGGGCGCCAACCTGCAGCTCCCATGCAGCGGGGCACTGGCCTGGGGCCTGCGTCTCCCCGGCACGCCCAAGGAGCGGGGCACCGGTGGTGCCCTTGCCCAGGGAGAGCCGAGCACCCAGCCCTGGCCCTGGGAGACCTGGAGGGAGGCTCCGGCCGGGACCGCTCGTCCTCCTCCCATGCAGTGCCAAGGAGGGGGCGGCCGGGGAGCGTGGGATGCTCGCCCGGATACGGCTCCGAGCAGGAACGAGCCGGCGTCTCTCCTTACACGTCCCAGGCGGCAGATAAGGAGCGAGCGCTGCGGGGTACTCCCAGCAGCTCCCCGCAGGCCGGGCACCCGGCACGCAGCGCCTCCCGCTATCCCCAGCCCCCCGACCCGCCGATGGGAGCAGGCTGCCTGGGCCAGCCCGAGGACTAGCAGCGCCGCTGGGCTGGGCATGGCCGAGAACACCTCTGCAGGGGAGGAAGGGCAGCGAAGGGCTGGCCAGGGGCTGGAGACCTGCACCCCCCGGCCAGCCTCTGCCCCGGCTGGCGGGAAGATGAGAGGCAGCCCAAGCTGGAGGGGAGCCAGCCACGTGCCCAGCCCGGGCCACGGCACAACCCGGATCCTCCCAGCCCCAGGCAGGGTAAGGACCAGAGGGAGGGAGGCTGGGAGCAGCACCCGGCACGCCCAGCAGGGGGCGCTGTGCAGAGTGGGGCAGGAATGGGGGTTGTGAGGGGAGCTCCTGGCTCCTGCAGCCCCGGCCCCTCCCAGCAGGGGGTGCTGTGGGGAGGGGGGCAGGAATGGGGGTTGTGAGGGGAGCTCCTGGTTCCTGCAGCCCCAGCCCCTCCCAGCAGGGGGTGCTGTGGGGAGCCGCACAGGGTGGTGGGAGCTCCCAGCCCGGCGGGAGGGAAACGGGGTCACTCTAGGTTTAGACTTTCTAAAGGCCTGGGGCAAAGGGCAGGACCCCGAGCGCAGGAGGGACCCGTTCCCAGCGGGGTGGGGGGCTCTGGCGCCGGCTGGGGCCGTTAGTCAGGATGTTAACGACCTAGCTGGGGCGGCAGCGTTGGCAGGTCTGGGGCTGGACACAGACGAGCAGAGCACAGACGTGCTCGCCTGGCACCCCGGCTGGACACCCCATGGGCGCCGGTGGCTGGGGCAGGGCAGCGGGCAGCCCCGGGGCGACCAGCCAGGAGTGGAGCAGGCTGGGGGCTGCTCTGAGAACTGCAGGCGCCTCACTGGGGCTGGGGCTGGGGCATGGGGCTGGCGGCCAGGGAGACGAGGGCTGGCAGGGAGGCTCAAGGCTGGGGCTGGTCTTTTGGGGGAGGGGGGGCTGAAGTGACTGGGATGGGCGGGGGCAGGGCTGCAGAGCCCCCCAGCCCAGAGCAGAGCCAGGGATGCTCAGGGAGGAAGGGAAGCGCCGCCGCACAGCGCACAACCTGTGGAACTCCCTGCCACAACAGAGCCGGGCAGCCAAGGGCCCAGCAGGCTGTGGGAAGGGGCTGGAGGTTTGGGTGGGGACCAGGCTGGGGTTAGGGAAGAGTCGGGGCTCTGCCCCGAGAGCACTGACAGGAGCGGGGGGGGGGGGGACGGCAGCAATGTGTGACTCCAGATGGGTCCGGGACGGGGAACCCTTCCTTGGCTTAGTGCCTGGCTGGGTGCCCAGGCAGGGGGCGAGTGCTCGGGGTCCGGGTGCTGCAGCTCCTCTCGCCTCCCACAGCTGCACTGCAGGTACCAGCCCCAGGTTCTCTGGCCCGGCCTGGCCGCCAGCGGGTGACTCCATGTGTCCCGGGATCACAGACAGGCATAGAACCAACGCAGGGAGATTTGGGCTGGGGTCTCGGGGCCCCAGGAGGACAGTGGGCATCGGGAGGGATTATGGGGTATCGGGGGGAGTCTCGGGGCCCCGGGAGGACCGTGGGCATCGGGAGAGATTATGGGGTATCGGGGGGGGGGGTCTCGGGGCCCCGGGAGGACCGTGGGCATCGGGAGGGATTATGGGGTATCGGGGGGAGTCTCGGGGCCCCGGGAGGACCGTGGGCATCGGGAGAGATTATGGGGTATCGGGGGGGGTCTCTGGGCCCCGGGAGGACCGTGGGCATCGGGAGAGATTATGGGGTATCGGGGGGGGGGGTCTCTGGGCCCCGGGAGGACCGTGGGCATCGGGAGAGATTATGGGGTATCGGGGGGGGGGTCTCTGGGCCCCGGGAGGACCGTGGGGTGTCGGGAGGGACTTTGGGGTATCGGGGGGGGTGTCTCTGGGCCCCGGGAGGACCGGGGGGTGTCCGGGGGGATCTCCGGGCTTTGTGGGAAGCCACGATCCCTGCACCCCTTGGGCTGGGGACTGGCCAGGTCACACTGGGGCTGTTGGCCACGGCCGGGCTCAGCCCTGTCTCTCTCCCCAGGGCCGTGCCAGCTGTGCCGTGCCCGGAGGGGGTGCAGGGAGGCTGTGCCCCGAGAATGCGGCCCGGGAACGCAGCCGCGTCCGGACCCTGCGCCAGGCCTTCCTGGCGCTCCAGGCTGCGCTGCCCTCGGTCCCGCCGGACACCAAGCTCTCCAAGCTGGACGTGCTTGTTCTGGCCACCAGCTACATCGCCCACCTGACCCACACCCTGCACCAGGGCCAGCCGCCCCCCGAGGCAGCACCGCGGGCCCCCAGCTTCCTGCACCCCATGAAGGTAACAGGCCAGGCTCCCAGCATGCACTGGGCTACCCAGGGTCCCTGGCTCCGTGACCCTTGGCAGGGTGGGGGCCCCAGGACACCAGTGGGGGCACCCAGTTCGACGGCTGAGGGGCGCAAGGGGAGCGTCCCACCCCCCAGCCCCGCGGGGACGTCCCCGCCCAGAGCAGCACTGGGGAGCTGCGGGAGAAGCCCTTTCCAGGCCAGGAGTAGCTGCCCTCCCCCATCCTGGCTTGTCTGTCTCTCTCCTGGGGCCCTCAGCCGGGCACGGGGGCCCTGGCTCTGCCCCCAGCCGGGCGCGGGGGGCCCTGGCTCTGCCCCCAGCCGGGCACGGGGGCCCCTGGCTCTGCCCCCAGCCAGACGCGGGGGCCCCTGGCTCTGCCCCCAGCCGGACGCGGGGCCCCTGGCTCTGCCCCCAGCCGGGCACGGGGGCCCTGGCTCTGCCCCCAGCTGGGCGCGGGGCCCCTGGCTCTGCCCCCAGCCGGGCGCGGGGGGCCCTGGCTCTGCCCCCAGCCGGGCGCGGAGACCCTGGCTCTGCCCCCAGCCGGACGCGGGGGGCCCTGGCTCTGCCCCCAGCCGGGCGCGGGGCCCCTGGCTCTGCCCCCAGCGGGGCGCGGAGACCCTGGCTCTGCCCCCAACTGGACGCGGGGGGCCCTGGCTCTGCCCCCAGCCGGGCGCGGGGCCCCTGGCTCTGCCCCCAGCCGGGCACGGGGGCCCCTGGCTCTGCCCCCAGCTGGGCGTGGGGCCCCTGGCTCTGTCCCCAGCCGGGCGCGGGGCCCCTGGCTCTGCCCCCAGCCGGGCGCGGGGGCCCCTGGCTCTGCCCCCAGCCGGGCGCGGAGACCCTGGCTCTGCCCCCAGCCGGACGCGGGGGGCCCTGGCTCTGCCCCCAGCCGGGCGCGGGGCCCCTGGCTCTGCCCCCAGCCGGGCGCGGGGCCCCTGGCTCTGCCCCCAGCCGGGCACGGGGGCCCCTGGCTCTGCCCCCAGCTGGGCGTGGGGCCCCTGGCTCTGTCCCCAGCCGGACACGGGGGGCCTGGCTCTGCCTCCAGCCGGGCACGGGGGCCCCTGGCTCTGCCCCCAGCTGGGCGTGGGGCCCCTGGCTCTGCCCCCAGCTGGGCGCGGGGCCCCTGGCTCTGCCCCCAGCCGGGCACGGGGGCCCCTGGCTCTGCCCCCAGCCGGGCGCGGGGGGCCCCTGGCTCTGCCCCCAGCTGGGCGTGGGGCCTCTGGCTCTGCCCCCAGCTGGGCGTGGGGCCTCTGGCTCTGCCCCGAGCCGGACATGGCCCTGCTCTGAGCCTTTGCCCCCATGTCTTGCAGAAATGGCCCATGCGGTCCCGTCTCTATGCTGGAGCCTGGGGAGCGGACGTTGCTGACGTGCCTGTCGCTGCCCCCGCAGCCGCCTGCCGCAGGGTGAGGAGGGGCTGTGAGGAGGGCAGCCCGGGGGCCGGCGGGGCAGCCCCGTGACACCCCCAGCCTGCAGCCCAGGATGGGCTGAGCCAGCTGCCTGCACCCAGGGGACCCCGGCGCTCTGCGGGGCTGGCCCGGACTTGCCTCCACTCTGGGCCTGGCTGCCCCGCTGGCACCGCCTCCTCTCACTGGCGCCTGCTCCCCTGGGGTCTCTGCTGGCCCCTTGGGAGCCCTGCCAGTGCCACACGGCAGCACCCCATTGCCCCAGCCGGAGCCCCTCCCTGCAGGGAGACGGGGAAGAGATGGGGGCGGAGGAAGACGGGCCACTGCAGGGCAGCCTGGCTGGACACAGGCCGGAGGGCGACGTACCCTGCCCAGCCCCACGCGATCCGGGTTTGACGGGCAGCACGGTCTGGTGCCGGGCATCAGGACTCCTGGGTTCTGGTCCCTGCGCCTGGGCTCCGAGCCGGGCTCACCTCGCCCGCAGGACCGGCTCACGGTGACCCGGGCCAGGTGCAGCGGGGGGGTCCCAGGAGCCTGCAGCTAATCTGCCCGGGAAGATCCCCCAGGCTCTGCGCGGGAGCCGGGGGGCCTGAGGCCGGGTTTCGTTTGCTGCCCCCACGTGCCCTGAGGGGGGTGGGGTTCAGGCCGAGCGCTGTCCCGGGCCCGTCTCGGTGCCCTCAGGACCCGCCCTCCCCCGCAGTGCAGACGGGCACCCGGGACGCCCTGTGCGTGTGGCTTTGAGAGCGTTGGGGGGGGGTCTGACCCTTGGAGCCCCACCCCCGCCCAGCGCACGTGCCTGGCTCAAACCTCCAGCGGTTTGGCTTACGGGGGAACCCCTGGAACAAACACCCCCCCTCCCCCACCCCACTAACCCTCCTCCCGCCCGTGACACCCCCAGGGACCTTTGAACCAAACAGAGCGACAGCCACCGGGTGATTTGTACCCGGCCCATGCGGGCTGGGCACGGCGGGGGGGGCAGGACACTGAGGGCTGCTGAGTCTGCTGTGAAAAGGCTGGTCAGTAAATGTTTTCTAGAGTCTAGCCCTGCAGAGCCCCTCCCCCACAGACCAGCCCCTCCCCCACGGACCTGCCCCTCCCCCACAGACCAGCCCCTTCCCCTCAGACCTACCCCTCCCCCACAGACCAGTCCCTCCCCCACAGACCAGCCCCTCCCCCACAGACCTACCCTCCCCCACGGACCTGCCCCTTCCCCTCAGACCTACCCCTCCCCCACAGACCAGCCCCTCCCCCACGGACCTGCCCCTCCCCCACAGACCAGCCCCTTCCCCTCAGACCTACCCCTCCCCCACAGACCAGCCCCTCCCCCACGGACCTGCCCCTCCCCCACAGACCAGCCCCTTCCCCTCAGACCTACCCCTCCCCCACAGACCAGTCCCTCCCCCACAGACCAGCCCCTCCCCCACAGACCTGCCCCTCCCCCACAGACCTACCCTCCCCCACGGACCTGCCCCTCCCCCACAGACCAGCCCCTTCCCCTCAGACCTACCCCTCCCCCACAGACCAGCCCCTCCCCCACGGACCTGCCCCTCCCCCACAGACCAGCCTCTTCCCCTCAGACCTACCCCTCCCCCACGGACCAGCCCCTCCCCCACGGACCTGCCCCTCCCCCACGGACCAGCCCCTTCCCCACGGACCAGCCCCTCCCCCACGGACCTGCCCCTCCCCCACAGACCAGCCCCTTCCCCTCAGACCTACCCCTCCCCCACAGATCAGCCCCTCCCCCACGGTCCTCCCCCTCCCCCACAGACCAGCCCCTCCCCCATGACCAGCCCGCTGCAGGGGGCGCAGTGCTGGGGGGCGCTGGGGTTGCCTGGCCTGGAGGCGTTAGTGTGGGAAGCGCTTGGCTGGGTTTATTTCCCATGATGGAGCCAGTTCCTGTCTCACGGGAGGCCGGCGGGCAGGTGCTGCCTTGGTCCCTGGTCCGGGACTCGGGCGCTCGGACCCCCCTGCCGCCCCGGCCTGGCTTCGCTCACTCCCATGCCAGGGGTTCAGGACGGGGAGAGGAGCGCGGGCCACAGGGACGTCTCCCCCCCCCCCCCAGCTGCTTCCTTGCCTCTTTCAGCTGCTGCCTGTTGGCGCAGCCCGGCTCTTCTCCCGGGCATTGGGAACGGACCATACACAGCACAGCTCCGGCCCCCAGGGCTTGGGGCCCCCGGGCAGGCTCCGTGGGCACAGCCTGCGTGGGAACCGGCTGCCTGCGGCTCCCCAGCTGAGCATCACCTGGTAGAGCCAGATTTCCCCGAACTCCCCAAGGGGCTGCCTTGGGCAAGAGCTGTTTGGGGAGGGGCAGAGCTGAGCCCTGGGGGGAGGGGGGGGGGGTGCCAGGCATGTTACCAAAAGTCCCAAAATCTCTGCATCCCCTTGCTGGGCCCACTAGTCCTGCACAGAGCCGCTGTTCTCCAGCCAAGCTGAGGCCAGGGGAATTCCCAGCACTCAGGAGCTGGGAATTAAAGACCCAGCCAGTTTCAACCTTCACCCTCGTGCTGCACCAGCAGTAACCGTCACCTACCCCGGCGCTGGAGACTCCTGTGAGCCGGAGCCAGCCCCGCTTTGAACCCTGCCAGAGACTTGCCTCACAATGTCCTGTGGCGGTGAGTTCCACAGGCTGATTATGTATCATGTAACCAAGTGTCTCCTTCTATCAGCTCTGAATTTCCCCCTTTGGCTTGTGCCGTGGGGCTGGAAGCAGCGTCTGCCTCTCGGAGCGGCCTGGTTTTAGAGCCTTGTAGCACATCCCTTCTCTGTCCCCCTGGAAGGCAACAAGCCCAAACGGTCTCTGCACAGCAGAGATTTTCCAGCCCGTGTTGCCCTCTGCTGACCCCCCCGCTCTGCGCTCGCCTTGGCACACGGTGTCTGGATTATTCACCACGTCCTGCCTTGGGCGACCCAACGCTGGGCTCTGCCCCCCCGGCGCTCCCTGCCCCACGGGGGGGCTGGGCCAGTGCACAGCTGGGGTGCAGCCGGCCCGGCCCAGCGGGAGGGGGGGAGCTGGCCCGGCCAGGCAGCCGACGCCTGGTGCCGCGGGTGGGAGGCTCTGGAGCGGCTGCCGGAGCAGTGAGGGGAACCAGCAGCCCAGCTCCATGGGAAAGAGGCCAGGGCCAAGGCTAGGGCCGTAAATCTGTCCAGCACCTGGACTGCGTCCCGCTCCCTAACGAGGCCGCCGGCTCCTCCGCTCAGCTGCCCCTGCCGGGGGAGGGGGGGTTTGACCTTCCCCCAGCCAGCCCATGCGCCCCCAGCTCTCAGCGAGGAGCCCGAGCCGGGGGGGCCCTCGCTGGGGATGGCTGGGTGCAGCTCGTCTCCGCATCCAGGGGTTTGGCCAGGGGCCTGGATGGACGGACAGACGGAGGGCCAGGGCCCGCGCTGCTGTGCCTTGATCCTGCAGAGCAGACCGAGGGGGGGGGGAAACGACACCTCAATGCCGCGGGGCTGGGGGGGCTGGTTTGGAGCTTCAGCCTCTGGCAGCTGGAGCCCACCTAGGGGCCAGGCTAACTCCCCCCCTTCAGCAGGTGTTTGTGTCTGGAGAGGGGCTGCCATGGGCCTGCGCTGGGCCCAGCTCCCCTCCCCAAGCGCTGCCCTGGGTACCGCCCGGCCTGGCCGTTTTCTCGGGCTCTGCAGGGCTCTCCAAGGGGGCCAGGCAGCACGGTTGTGTAGTTGGGGTCGGGGGTGGCTGGGCGCACGCGGAGGCTCCGGTGTCAATACAAACATTTGAGATCTGCCGGGCTCCAGCGTCGTGTCTCCCCGCGCGCCGGGCTGGCCGGGGTTAAACCTCTGGGTCCGGCGAGCGGCGCTGCCCGGGTCCCACGGCTGCAGGGCAGTGGCCCGTGAGCGGCTCTGCGAGGTCAGGTCACACTCGTGTGAGGCGGCGTGCACACTAGAGGCTGCCGGGGGAGGGGCAGCGTTCCCTGGTGGGGCTGGGTTTTTTGCCCTACCTGCCCCACCCCTCCCCCACAGCCGTGCCCATGCGCTGCCCCAGGGCCCCTCACCCCCACTGCATGGTGCCAACTCCCGCCTGGCTCCAGCCCAGCAAGGGCTCTGGTCCCCACTGCACCCGGGAGCCCCCGGCTGGCCCGGGAACCACAGCGAGGGCCGTGCAAGGGGGGGCTTGGAAAACAACTGGAGGTGCGGGGGGGGGGCTCTTCCTGCCCACCAGATAAGAGCCCCCGGGTATGTGCAGCCTGGCGGCCCCAGGGCAGCGAAGGGGGCTGGGAGCACAGCTGGAGTCCCTGCTGCTGGGGAGCCCCAAGGCAAGGCAGAGCGAGGGGCTGAGCCAAGGTGGGGGACGCCAGCTCCCCTCAGAGTGGGCCTGGCACTGGCTGGACACAGGACATAGGGGAGCCCCTGCCCCACAGGGCGAGTCTCAGGAGAGTGCTCCCATGGGCCTGGTAGAAGGGGGGGGTTGGCAGGCCAGGGGGCTGGGATGGCTCTACATGGGGGGGGGGGGGGGACGCTGCGGGAGCTGACACCGACCCACAGGGGAGCCGGGGCAGAGAGAACCTGGTGCTCGCTCACCCCACCCCTGGGGCAGCCCTTCGCCCCATCAAATCACCCGACCGCAGGGACCTGGATCGTCCCCGTCCCGTCCCCACGCTCAGGGCTGGCTGAGGATTAGCTGGGGGGGCCCATCGCATATTCTTGGTGGCCTCAGCACCGTTCACTTGGGGTCAAAGGAACAAACGTGCCCCGAGCCGGGTCCAACTGATTTCCTGGGGCTTTTCGTGCTGACTCAGGAACAACGAACAGATGATTATCTCACTTCTCTCCTGACTCAGGACGGACCAGACACCGCGGGCGCTTCTCACCCGCCTCCTCCGCCCTGTCCTTGTGCTTCGCACCCTCCTCTGCCGTCCTTGCACTTCGCACACCCATCCTCAGTCTTGTGCTTCGCACCCTCCTCTGCCGTCCTTGCACTTCGCACACTCGTCCTTGTCCTTGTGCTTTGCACCCTCCTCTGCCGTCCTTGCGCTTCGCACACTCGTCCTCAGTCTTGTGCTTTGCACTCGACTGGCTAGCCAGTAACTCTGTGTGGTCTTAACACACACAACTAGCCCCTTTCCCAGTGCAGTGACTCAGCGCCCAACGCCTGGAGACACGTTCAGCCCTGGATGGGGAGGTCGAGAGCCCAATGTCCTGCGGACCCCGGGCTCTGTCTGACCCAAGGCCTGCGGGAAGGGGGGAACTCAGGGGCTGCAGCTCCTCCAAGGTTTGTTTCTCCAGAGGTGGGCAGGGTCCAACCCCTGCTGGGGGCCTGGGGGGAGGGGACACTCCCCCAGGATGCCATGTCCACAAGAAAAGCACCCCCCTCCACATTTGGGAAACTAGACCCTCCCTGAGACTGCTCTTCAAAACCTCCAGTGACAGAGACTCCACAACCTCCCGGACCATTTATCCCAGGACCTCGCCACCTGGACAGCTAGGAAGTGTTTCCTGATTTCCAACCTAAACTGCCCTTGCTGCAATTTCAGCCCATTGCCTCTTGTCCTGTCCTCAGAGGCGAAGAACAATTGATCACCCTGCTCCTTGTAACAACCTTTCACCTACTTGAAAACCATTCTCATGTCCCCTCCTCGGCTCCTCGCCAGACTCAACAAACCCATTTTTTTCAATCTACCCTCACAGGGTTTCTTGACCTTGAATCGTTTCTGTTGCTCCTCTCCGGCCTTTCTCCAATTTCTTCACCTTTCCTGAAATGTGGTGCCCAGAACTGGACCCAAGACTCCAGCTGAGGTGTAACCAGAGCCGAGCAGAGCAGGGGAATGACTTCCCGGCCGTGTTGTACGCTGACTGGGTAGCCGTTCAGAGATCTCCCCGAGGGGCGGGCTCCCAGAGCTGGGGCCCAGAACTGCCCTGGCTGGGCCTCAGGAAGGGTCCCCTTCCCTGCCGTCGGGGAGGGGGGGGGGCACAAAGACCATGACCCAGCAGTGTAATCGTAGAGAATCACTTTACTGAGACAACAGCCCCTGGTCTGGGGCGAGAGTCAATTAACGAACCATTAGAACAAGTCATGGAACAGAACCAGGGAAGGGCCCCGGGGGGCTGTGGGGGGGGAGGGTCTGAGAACAGGGGGCACTGGCGGTGAGCAGGAGGGGTTGGCGGTAGGGCACTACAAGCAGAGGATAGGGATGAGGTGTGGGGGTTGGGAGCAGGGGACAGGAGGCTGCAAGTGAGGGACGTTGGCTGGGGGGGCTGCCAGCTATGCCCCCACGTCCCCCACTAGCCCTGGCCAGAGTCCCCCTGCTGGGAGAGCCATGCCGGGGTAAGTGGGAGCAGCCAGCAGCCCGTGCTGGCCCCTCCACGGGCAGGCGTCAGACCCAATCCACTCGACAGCCCAGTCACGGGCCCGGGGCAGGGGGAGCACATAACAAGGGGAGCCGCAGCCTCGGGCGCCAGCAGGGGCTGGAACAGCCGCCCCGAGCCCGGCTAGCGGCCCAGGGGACAAGGGAAGAGCCGCGGCCCCCAGGAAGGCAGCTGGTCCAGGGGCCTGAGCTCCCAGCATGCAGTGCGGCCTGGGCAGCGCCTGGCATGGTGCAAAGGGGGCACCGGGGGCCACTGCACTGGAGACGGCCGTGGGGCAGGATCCCAGCACCCCACAGTCAGAGCCGGAGGGTGCTGCCCCGGGCGGGGCCCACACAGCCTCTTGCCAGCGCCCCAAGGGGCTGGCTCCCAGCCTCGCTCCCCCCATGTCCCCAACCGGCCTGAGCTCAGAGGCCTGGCCCGAGGACAGGGAAAGGCACATGGCCCCCCGGCTGGGGCCAGGGCAGAGGCTCCATCAGGAGGCCCCAAAGCCTTGGAGCAGGGCCCGCGCCGGGGCACGGAGCGGGCCCGTGGGAGGCTGAGGGACAGAGCCCGTGTCGCAGACAGCCCAGACCTCAGCAAATGAGTTGGGGGGTCGGGGTCCTCCACCCCCCATGGGCAGGGGAGGCCTGTGCAGGGATGGACGGACTCCAGGGACTAGCGCACATCGAGACGAGGGCCTGAGCCCCACACGGCAGGAGGCCGGCTGGTCCCCTCACAGCATCGCCCGGTATTTCAGTGCAAGGCCCAGCGCAGGGGCTGGGCACCGGGGCTCTCACCGCGCCCCCAGGCTGGGCACATCACAGACTTAACCCCTAGGCCGCCCAGGGCACGTGTGGGCAAGTGGCCAGCTAGGAAGGGCTGGCCCAGCGGCAGGCCAGGCCTGACTCTCCTCAGCCGGCTCCGGTAGCGCAGGGTGGAGCCTTTGGTACTTTGGGGTCTGAGTGTGTGTGGAGCCCTGAGCTGTGGGCAGGGCCCGGGAACCCACCCACGGAGGGCAGCAGCCCCCTGGCACCGTGTATGCTCAGCAGGGCTGGTCCCAGGGCAAGGCCAGGGCTCGTAGGGGGCCTTTGTGTCCCACCCTCACGACTGGCCACCAGCTCCCGCCCTGCCGCCAGGGCCCCGCTCAGAGCGACGTCTCCTGCAGGGTGTAGGCGTGAGCGCCCTCCAGCCGGGCAAAGCCCTCGCCCTCCTCCTCCGCCGCCCAGGCCGGGCCCCCGACAGGGCCGCTCACCATCCCATTGCTGGTCTTCTCCGGGGCCTGGGGCGCTGGCTCCCCACAGCCACCGTCCTGCGTGGGGAGAGACCAGCATGAGGGGACTGGGGTCGTTCCCGCCGGCCGGCCCTGGCTCCTCCCCGATCCAGGGGCAGAGGCTCAGGAAACATGACATGGGGCTGGCCCCACAGACCTGCTCCCTCAACCCCTGCCAGTCACCCGCTGCCTTCCCTGCCAGCATTCAGGACAGGCCCTGTCCCGGGACTGTCTCGGGCCAAGTGCTGGGGAGAGTTGGAACAGCCAACGCCTGCCTGCCTGCCTTCCTCCTTCCAACCCGCGGCCACCTGCAGGGCCCCCGAGCCGCCCGCTCCATCCCAGCAGTTAAAGCTCCAGTCCAAGCAGCTAGCCCCGGGGGGCTACGTGGCACGGGCGTCCCGGCCCCGCTGGACTGGGGCCAGGCCCTGGGCTGGAGCCCGCCCTGCGGCGCGGACGTCAGCGGACAGCGGTTACAGCCGTTGTGACAAAGCTCCAAGTCTGTACTCGTGGGTCCTGCACTTCCTGGTGGATTCGGGGGCCCCACAGTGACCTTCCCCTCTCAGTATAATTGACAAGAGTCAGCACCTAGTGAGTTACCCTCATCACAGGCCAACTGGGAGGTGAAAAGGGGGGGGGGTTCCCCAGGCTGTGTTGCTCTGTCGAGCGCAGTAAGCACAGTTCGGCCTCCCGTGTGAACTGAGTCTCACCTCTCCAGAGGATTGCTGTGGAGTATGGAGAGGGGTGGGGGGAACCCGGGCCCCCCCTCTACTCCGGGGTCCAGCTCAGGGGCCCTAATGGTAGCAGCTGTTGGTGGCTTTCCACTAGTGCTGCTTTGATTCCCTGGGCCCCTTCCCCAAGGTTCCCTCGTCCTAGCGTCACCCTTACCGCAGATCCTCCTCCTCCTCGCGTACGATCTGGTGTCTACCACTCAGACTCCCCCACAGCACCACTTCCCCCACCCCCCAGCTCCTATCCACACCCCCGACTAACTGGGAGGGTTTTTAACTGGTTTCAGCAGCCCCTGATTGGCTTCAGCTGTCCCAATCAGGCTGTTTCTACTGCCTTCTAGAAGCTTCTTAATTGGCCCCAGGTGTCTTGATTAACCCGATCAACTGTCATTGGGTTCCACTGGTACCAGGGATTTGTTCAGCCTGGGACTAAGGGATCCGTTCCTCATCACTTTCCTAGAGCCATCCGGCCCTGCCCGGTCACCCCGTGTGCGGAGCGAGGTGTTCAGTGAAGGCCTGGCACACGCTGGTGATCACCAAACGTCTGCACGGCCGTGCACTCCATCAGGAACTACGGGCACTCACGGACATGGGCCTTCCCAGTGTACCCCAGACGAGCCCGCCCAGCCCCTGTGACAGCCCCCTGCTGGCACACGCAGCCCCCCTGAGAGCGGCGGGGGGGGGGGCCCACCGGGCAGGGCCAGTAACTGGGGTCCCGGCCTGCACCACCCTGCCGCACTCCCAGCCACTCACCTCCGTGGGGCAGCCCACCCCACAGCTCAGCCGCTCCCGATACCTCCGGGGCAGGCAGCACAGCAAGCGGGGCAGCACGGGGTAGATGGTGCGAGGGTTGACGGTCGCTCCCTTGGTGGGGCCTGTGGGGCAGAGCTCAGGGGGTTACATGGGCACCCGGTGCCCCTTGCACTGTCCCGCTCACGGGGCCAGGCCAGGGGCGCAGAGACCCCCGGTGCCGGGGGGGCTGTTCTCTCCTCCCCGACCTCCCCTGAGCAAGCGAGGCCAGGAGCCCGCAGCCCCATGGACACGATGGCTGGGCCTGGGGCAGGGCTGCGGCGTAGCCTCTGCTCTCTGGGCCTGGCCCAGGCTGCGCTAACAGGGAGCCTGGGGCCCCCCAAACTGAACTGCCAGCAGCCACGAGCCCTTCACTCCCCCGAGAGTGGGATCTTCTGTCCTGCCCCCGACTGCCGGCCTGGCCGTCACCCGCCGGGCTCGGGGCTGCTCTGGGGTAGGAGGTGGGGGCGGCACCTGAGACCAGCCAGACCCACATCCAGGCGGACGGTGGGAGCCCAGGACAGACCCACAGCCAGCGGGACGCTCCGGCCGCAGGGATGTAGTTACAGGGGCCCTGGCGTCGGCCAGGCCGTGTCTGAACCCCGACTTCTCCGGGCCAGGCCGTGTCTGAACCCCGACTTCTCCGGGCCAGGCCGAGGGCCCCCCACGGACCGAGACCCGCTCTGGGGGGCGGCTGCAGACACAGGTGGGCACAGGGGTCCCCGAGAGCGGCCAAGTCTCTCCCTGGCTCAGCTGGGCAGAGCTCTGGGCTGAGGGTGGATCCCTCCCTTGTGGGACTGGCACACCAGGGCCTGCTTAAAACTGGGGTGTAGCCAGATCCTCTGGATCCAGGAGAACCTCTCCACCCTCCCCACCCCCGCCACAGGCAGGAGCCCCCTGCTCCCCCCGCACCCAGCCAGGAGCCCCACCCCACCCCCACCCAGGAGCCCCCCACTCTCCGCCCCACACCCCCCCAGCCGGGAGCCCCACCCTGCCCCACACGTACCGGTGAGCAGGCTGACCAGGAGCCCCACCAGGATGACGGTGGTGGAGTTGTGGGCGCTGTACCACATGTACGACAGGCTGTAGAATCTCTGGAGCCCCGAGAGGCTGGGGGGGGGGGGGGGGGGAGAGCCGGGTTGGGGGGCAGCCGGGGACCTGGCACCAGCGCAGGCCGCGGGCCCCAGCTGCCCCTGGATGGCTCCGCTCCCGCGGCGGGCCCAGGACCCCGCGCACCCGCGGCTGCCGCCTGGACGGAGGCTAACAGGCCCTGGCCGGTTCGTGGCCGCGCTTCGGAGCCCCCAACGTCCTCCTCCAGCTGGGGCCCAACGCCCTCCCCCAGGGCCCCCACCAAGCCCTGACCCCAGTCCCCTCCCCCCCCCAGCTCTGGGCCCAGCCCCCTCCCCCAGGGCCCCCACCAAGCCCTGACCCCAGTCCCCTCCCCCCCCCAGCTCTGGGCCCAGCCCCCTCCATTTCCCTCCCCCGCAGAGATCTGGCCCCAGCCCCCTCCCCCAGGGCCAGGCTGTTCAGGGAACTCACCGCTTTGGGGCCGGGGTGGAGCTCAGCAGGGAGGTTGCCAGGGCCGTGCTCAGGCTGCTGGCCTGGGGGAAGTCGGTGCTGTTGGCCAGCGGTGGGGCCGAGGGGGCCGCCCGCAGGTTGGACACCAGGCTCCCGATGCCGATCCAGAAGGCCATGGCCAGCCCAGCGGCCAGCCCGGCGATCGCCCCCTGCACAGGGGCCAGGGGTCAGGGCGGCCCGTGGAGCTCTGGGCCCCTAACCCCCAGGGGTGCTCCCCGCCGGGGGGACGCCGAGAGCCCAGCCGGCGCAGGGGCCGGCTCCTGGCTTTCCCCCGGGCTGGGCGGCTGCCGAGCTCAGCGACTCTCAGCAGCTGGGGCCTGGCTGGTACCAGGCCGGCCACACTCCCCCCTCCCCGCTCCACAGCCAGACCCGAAGGGGGGGGGGGGGACGACACTCACGGTGGGGTTGGCACACGGGAAGAACATCCCCAGGCAGAAGAGTCCCAGCAGCGGGCCGCCCACCATGCCAAAGATGCTGATGGCCGCCTGTGGGGAGCGGGACGTTACTGACATCGCCTGGGACCACGCGGGTCACTGGCGCAACCCCAAGTCTCGTGTCAAGGGGTCCGGGGAGGGTCTAAGAGCAGGGTATGTTCGGCTGGGTAGGACGGGGCTGTCTGGAGAGACGTGTCACTGTCGTAGTTGACGTTATCAATTCTAGAACTATGCTGTAAATCTCCACTGTCTATCTCAGACTCACGCTCGGCGTCCGGGGGACACCCCGACAAGTTGGTGTCAGCTCTGCCTGGCCGGCTTGATGCCCATTAAGGACCATCAGCCACACAACCGACCCACTGAGAGGGGGCGACACATCCTGTGACTCAGCAAGGGGGCAGGGACTTGCCCCTGTGACTCCAGACTCCATTTTCCCACAGTGAGAACAAAGCGGTTCTTGCTTCTGGGAAAGGCTGTCAAAGGCTGACGTCCCGTCTCCATCTCGGCTTCTTACTCTGGAGGAACTTTCGCTACAAAGTGAAGCTCTGAACACAGGACTGAGGGACCCGTCCCAGCTGGGGATGTTTGTTCTCCAGAGACTGGATCTGAACCTGCAGTTTAGTCCATCCCTGCTCCAGGCCTGAACCAAGAACTTTGCCATCACTGGATGTCATTGATTCCATTGAACCAATTCCAGCTCCCACCGAGATCTTTTTCCTTTTATGATTAAACCTTTAGATTTTTGGGAGACCAAGATGAATTCAGACCGGAAGAGGGGCAGGGAAGGGCGAGGGGCAGGGGGGTGAATTCAGACCGGAAGAGGGGCAGGGAAGGGCGAGGGGCAGGGGGGTGAATTCAGGCGGGAAGAGGGGCAGGGAAGGGCGACGAGGCTGGTGGGAGGACTGGAGAACCTGGCTGAGAAGAGACTCGAGGAGTCTGGCCGGACGCAGGCCGAGGGGAGGTCGGATTCTCTCTCTAAACCCGTCCCGGGAGAACCCCAGGCAGCGGAGGGGGGGTGTTATTGCAGCTCAGCCCCATGTGGACACAGACACGGGGCTGGGAACTGGCCATCAACAGGCTGAGAGGAGATTCGACGGAGGTTTCTCCCCCCAGAGGAGTGACGCTCTGGAGCAGCCACCCCAGGGGAGCTGTGGGGTCAAACCCCCGACCTGGCTCAGCCGGAGCGTGATGGGGGGGGCTGGTGTGATGGGGATGCCCCCGATGGACGGAGCGAACAGCCCCCTGCCCCCGGGCGGTGCTGGGACCCGGGGGGCCCCGTCCTACCTGCAGCATGGGGCCCATCATGGAGGAGAGATAGGCCATCCCCAGGCACAGCAGGCCATAACTGAGAGCTGGGGAGGGGAAGAAGGGGGTTAGAAGTTGCAGCATCCCAACCGGCATCACTCAATACAACCACCTGCCCCAGGACAGGGAACAGGCAGGAGCCTGGGGCAGCAGGGCTGCGGGTCAGGAGTGAGGGGCACCGGCATGGGGCCGGGACCAGAGGGCACGGGCAGAGCTGGGGAAGCCGATGTGGATGGGGGAGACTCCCCCAGCCCTGCCTGCCCTGGGGCTGGCTCGTGGCAGCGTCGGCAGGGTCTGTCTTTGCCTGGCCAGTGGGACCAGGCCGCGCGACTCACCCAGCAGCTTGGAGAGCAGCGTGGCGTGGGACTCCCGCAGGCCGGGGAAGTAGGGGTGGATCAAGTCCTCCATGGTCACCGTGGCCAGGGAGTTGAAGGCCGAGGAAATGGTACTGCAAGGAGAGAGGGGAGCTGGGGCCCAGCTGGGAGGAGCCCTGCTCCCCTCACCCAGCCCGGACACGGGGGACTCAGCACCCGGGTGCCAGGCCCTGCCTGGGGCGCTCACCTCAGGGAGCCGCTGAAGAGGCAGGCGACGAAGAGCCCGGGCAGGCCTGGCAGGTCCTTCAGGACGTCCATGACGAAGTACAGAACCAGCTGCAAAGGCAGGAAGCTGGTCAGGCCACCGGCCCGCCGGGGGGAGGGGACAGGGCACGGGAGGTCACGGCCCCAGCTGGTCGGGGGAGGGGAGGGCGCTGGCAGGTCAGGGGAGGGCCCGGGAGGTGAGGGCACTGGTTTTCCAGGGACACCCAGGGGAAGGGAGAGCATGTGAAAACCATGAGCAGTCCCGTTGCCAGCAGCGTCACCGTCACTCAGAGCCACCATCGTTGGGTTTCAGAGTTAACGCCCCGGGGCGGCGCGGTGCCGTCCCCCTGCCCAGGGCTGTCTTTGCAGGCTCTCTGCTGACTCAGGCAGGCATTGGGTACTGAGGGGCCGAGGGGCCATTGCCGAGCTGTCAGGGGCGGGAAATCCCCCAGCCCTGGCTTTAGGGCAGGGGATTGGCCCCGGCCCCGGCCCCGCACTCACCTGGTCCGGGGAGGCCTGGCTCTGGGCCGCCGTGAGCGGATGCGCCTGGGTAATAGGCGAACATGACGAGGCCTGTGAGGCAGCTGAGGCCCAGCACCAACCTGCTGGCAGGGGGAACACGGCGTAGCAGGAGCTGCGAGGGACGAGGGGTGTTACAGGGACCCCGTGGACCGGGCTCTCCAGAGCTCCTGGGGAGGCGCCGGGGGGCTTGGGCCCAGCGCACCCCGGGCACGGCCCAGACCGGCGTGGCCAGAGGGAGCCCCGAAGACCTTGGTTGTGGGGGTCCCTGTCCCGCTGGAGGAGCGTGGAGCCCCTCCCTGCTGTCCCCCATTGGGAGTCGCCCGGGGGCCCGACGGGGCTGGGGCCAAGCCACCCGCTCCCTGCCCAGGCCCCTGGTGGGACTGTGCCCAGCCCTTCGCCCCCCCTACTCACAGCACGGCCTCCCGCTCGGTGCGGGAGCTCAGGTACCGCTGCACCTGGGCCTGGTTCACCCCGTACAGCGAGAGCATCATGAAGACACCCCCCACGGCCAGGGTCCAGAAGGTGTGACGCTCAAAGGGGTCGGGATTGAGGCTGCAGCGAGACACAAACGGGCAACTGCTGGAATCTGGGCGTGTGGGGCTGGGAGAGTGAAGGGTCTCGGCCCCCCCAGAGCACTCGGGGCGACTGCCCCCCATGGCGACAGGGTAGGGCAGCTCCCCGCTCTGCGGGACCCCAAAGTGGGGTCTGCGTCTCGCCGTGCCTTGTCTAGCACCCCCCAGGCCTTCCCTGACCCGCAGCCCAGCCAGGTCCCATGGGAGTGGGCTGGGTTCTCTCCACCCCCCACCCACCAGGCCTGAGCGGGCAGCTCCCACAGCAGCTGGGCTGGGCACCAGGCAGAGGTTACGGGGTGACAGCCGGGGGGGGCAGGGGGAGCGGGGTGGGGGGAGGGGCGTTATTGACAGAATCTGTGAGCGTATCGATATTGTCAGGTGAGGGGTCTAGGACCAGGCCACGTCTGGTTAGGACTAGGCGGTCTGGGGGGTGCGTCATTCTTGTATTTAAAGTTCTACGTATTGGCTCTCCACAGTCTGTATTTCAAACTACTGCTGAGCGTCTCCGGACAAGTTGGTGTCGGCTCTGCCCGGCCTGCGGGATGCCCATTAAGGACCATCAGCCACACAACTGACCCGCTGAGAGGGGGCGACACATCCTGTGACTCAGCAGGGCAGGCAGGGACCTGCCTACGGAGAGGACTCTGCGGTTTTTCCAGGCCATGTGCTGGACACCGTGTCCTTGGCACTAAGAAAGCAGAGACCACACGGCCCCAGACTATAAATGACTCTCCAGTATCAGGGGCAGCCGTGTTAGTCGGTGTCCACATGAGCAACTAGGGCCCTGGGGGGCACCTTGAAGACAATGGATTTATCTGGACATAAGCTTTTGTGGGTGAAACCCCACTTCGTCAGATGCATGGAGTGGAAATGACAGATGGAGGCACAGGAGGAGAGGAGAGGGGAGTTACCTCACAAATGGAGACCAGTGGGGACAGGGCCAAGTCGATCAGGGTGGATGTGGTTCGCTCCCAATATCTGATGAGTGAGGGGGGCAATTCCAGGAGAGGAAAAGCTGCTTTTGTAGGGAGCCAGCCGCCCCCAGTTCCCGTCCAAGCCCAAACGAAGGGTGTCCAACTAGTAAATGAATTGTAGCTCTGGCGGTTCTCTCTGAAATCTGTTTCTCAAGTTTTTTGGTTGAAGGATGGTGACTTTGAAATCGGTTGGGTGTCCAGGGGGATTGAAGTGTCCTATTGGCTTCTGTACGTTACCGTTCCCGAGATCCGATTTGTGTCCATTTATTCTTTTGCGTAGAGACGGTCAGTACCTGGCAGAGGGGCCTTGCTGGCACATGATGCGTAGATCATGGGTCGATGTGCAGGGGAACGAGCCCGCTGGCGTGGCTGATGGGGCTGGGTCCTCGGATGGTGTGAGTCGAGTAGATACGTGGACAGAGTTGGCACTGGTGCTTGTTGCAGGGATAGGCTCCCGGGTGGGTGGTTTTGTTGTGCGGTTGCTGGGGGGTATTTGCTTCAGGTCGGGGGGCTGTCTGTAAGCGAGGACTGGCCTGTCTCCCGCGGTCTGGGAGGGTGAAAACTTCAGAAACAGACTTCAAAGAGAAATCCCAGAGCTACTGCACATCCACCCTAATCGACTTGGCCCTGTCCACACTGATTCTCCACTTGGGAGGTAACTCCCCTCTCTCATGGGTCAGTGTAATAATGCCTCCATCTGTCATTTCACTTCATGCATCTGACGAAGTGGGGTTTTACCAACGAAAGTTTATGCCCAAATAAATCTGTTGGTCTTTAAGGTGCCACCGGGTTCCTTGTTGTTTCTGTAAAAGGCAACTGCAGCTCCACCATCTCGGCTTCAATCCGGCTTCTTACTCGGGAGGAACTTTCGCTACAAAGTGAAGCTCTGAACACAGGACTGAGGGACCCGTCCCAGCGGGGGATGTTTGTTCTCCAGAGACTGGATCTGAACCTGCAGTTTAGTCCATCCCTGCTCCAGGCCTGAACCAAGAACTTTGCCATCACTGGATGTCATTGATTCCATTGAACCAATTCCAGCTCCCACCGAGATCTTTCCCTTTATGAATAAACCTTTAGATTTTAGATTCTAACGGGTTGGCAACAGCGTGATTTCTGGGAAGATCTGATTTGTAGATTGACCTGGGTCTGGGGCCTGATTATTTGGAATTGGGGAGAACCGTTTTCTTTATTTGGGGGATTGGTTTTCATAACCATTGATCCCCAGGACAGGTGGCTGCTGGTGGTGATACTGGGAATCTGGAGTGTCTAAGGGAATTGCTTGTGTGACTTGTGGTTAGCCAGTGGGGTGAGACCAAAGTCTTTTCTGTTTGGCTGGTTTGGTGCCTTGGTGTGCAAAGGACCCGCTCGGAGCAGTTTGTCCTGAATTGATCCTCTCAGTGGTGTCCCGCCAGAACCAGTATCATTATGCCGGGGGAGGCAGCTGGGGAGGACCTGGGGGAGCCAGACGGGTGGGACCCGGGGGGGTCTCCAAGATTCCACTTACTCGATTCCAGAGATCTTCCCCTGATCAGCCGCCAGCTGCCAGACCCGCCCCATGCCGCCCACCTTGATGGTGCCCACCACGATGACGGCCAGCTGCCCTGCGAACATCACCAGCGTCTGGAAGACGTCGGTCCATATGACGGCCTTCAGCCCGCCCTGGGGAGGAACGAGGCCCATAGCACAGCCCAGGAGCGCGGGGGGCGCCCTGCCTCAGCCCCACCCAGCAGGGGCCAGTCCCAGAGCTCCCGGGGGGTGGAATGAGCCCCCAGCACACCTGGGGCAGCGGTGAACCCTCGACACAGAGGGGCAGGGCCCCGACCCCAGGCTGGGGGCAGACACGGGGCGTCACCAGAGGGTGGGGGCTCAAGGTGAGTCTGGAGAGACTCCAAAGCAGGGAAACGGGTCTGGCTGGGGGCTGCTCCCCGGCAGGGAGCTGGGGAAGGGCTGGACACACAGGGAGCTGCCTAGCTGGGACCCTTGGGGGGGGGGTCTCTCCGTCACCCCTCCACCCGCTTCCTGGGCACTGACAGACCCCGGGCCATGGGGACCGTGTGTCTGCTCCCGTCCCGCCTCCCGTCCGGGCCAGCACCGCCCCCCCCAGCATCTCACACGCGCCCCCCCCACATCTCCCCCCCTCCCCCCGCCGCATCTCACACAGGCCCCTCCCCAGCCGCATCTCACATGCGTCCCCCTCCCCCCCGCCGCATCTCACCCCCCCTGCATCTCACACGTGCCCCCCCCATCTCACCGGTGGCACCCCCCACCCCACATGGGCTGGAGCCCCCGCTTACCAGGGTGGTGTACAGGGTGCAGACCAGGCCCATGGTCAGCACTGCCCCCCAGAGGTCAAACTGAGTCACTGCAAGCAAAACACCAGCCATCAGGAAGGCGTGGGGCCCAGAGACCCCAGGCCAGGGCCTGGCCCCTCGGCCTGCTGCCCCCGCAGGGTGGGGAGGGAACAGCCCCCGCCAGCCTGGGAACGGGCCTCCCCCCGCAGCCGGGGAGCGTGAGCCGCCTGGCGCGCCCGCCCCTCGTCCCTGCTGGGGTTGGGGGGAGAGGGTCTCATCGCCTGAGCGCCCCACCGGGCCCCTGGGCTGGGGGTAACAATCCCCCGGGCCTGGCACACTGAGCTCCGGCCTTGGGCCGCCGCCGCGCTGGGCGTGACGCGCTCAGAGCCACGGGCGCTTGGCATGGGACGCAGCCCACGGCCGAGCCACGTGCAGATGTGAGAACCCCCCAGTCACCCGCCCCCCGAGGGGCAGCACCTGCGCTCTGGTCACTAGCGAGGGGATGAAACGCCAACGCGGGAGCTTTCATCTCCCTGTCAGACGGGTGTCGCGCTCACCAGCCTAGCGCGGGATAGTCCATGGGCCAGAGAAACATCCCATCCCGCTGCGAATCTTGCTAAAATCCCAGTGGCAGTGAGTTCCACAGGCCACGGGCTCCTTGGGTGAAAACCTCTCTCCTCTCATTGGTGTGACAATGTCCCCGTGCTGGGAGAACAGCTGCTCCCAGTACCTAGGCCAGTGATGGCGAACCCGTGGCACGCGTGCCGCTGCTGGCACGCCGAGCCGTCTCTGTAGGCACGCCGTGACTACAGTCATACACTGTAGTCACGGCGTCGGCTCCCGCAGACTACATCTCCCACAGTTCTCTGGGGAGAACCCTCCCCAGAGAACACTGAAGCCACGCCCCCCGCTCTATCACCTGACACACGGACGTCACAGGAGCGACTGGGGCAGGGGCCTCGCTGGAGTCGGGTCATAGCAGCGTGACCCAGCGAACAAGTAAGCGCCGGGGGAAGGCTGGGCTGGGAGCGGGGGTAAGCGATGTGGGGGAGAGACCAGGCTGGGTGGGTCAGTTGAGGGGGGGTTGGAGGAAAGGAGGTTTGGGGGGGAGAGACCAGGCTGGGTGGGTCAGTTGGGGGGGGGAGGGTTGGAGGAAAGGAGGTTTGCGGGGGAGACCTGGCTGTGTGGGTCAGTTGGGGGGGGTTGGAGGAAAGGAGGTTTTGGGGGGGGAGACCTGGCTGGGTGGGTCAGTTGGGGGGGTGGGAGGAAAGGAGGTTTGGGGGGGAGAGACCTGGCTGTGTGGGTCAGTTGGGGGGGGGGGGTTGGAGGAAAGGAGGTTTGGGGGGGGGAGACCTGGCTGGGTGGGTCAGTTGGGGGGGTGGGAGGAAAGGAGGTTTGGGGGGGAGAGACCAGGCTGGGTGGGTCATTTGGGGGGTGGGTGGGAGGGAAGGAGGTTTTGGGGGGAGAGACTGGGCTGAGTGGGTCAGTTGGGGGGGGGTGTACAGTTTTTTTTGTTTGTTTGTTTGTTTTGTTTTTTTCAATAAAAAAATGGTTAATGGAAAGCTCTGTTGTTGTGTTTTTCTTTTTAAACAAAAGCTGTTAATTAGTTTGAAAAACTGTACAAATTGTTTTTTCTAAACTAAAACCTCGTTATTCAGGTTTAATTGCAGTGTTGGCACTTTGAAAAAAACAAGTCGTTTTGGTTTGCAGTTTGGGCACTTGGGCTCAAAAAGGTTTGCCATCACTGACCTAGGCGGTGGCTGAGGGATATATGCAGGCCCCCTCCCCCGTCCATCCCTCCTACCCCCGGTGTCCGGACCCCGCCCCCCTCAGTACCTGCATTGAGAGCCAGCGCGGGCGCGTAGAGAACCACCCCCATGTAAATGACCTGGGGGGGAGAGAAGCAGCAGCAGTTACCGCGCCCAAGTGGCCTCAGCCAGGCAGAGACACAAGGAACAGAACCAGCCAGGGCCCAGCCGGGACCGGGCAGAGCCCCCCCCCCCCCCCCCAACCACGCAGTGCCCCCCCCCCCCCCAGTGCAGGGCCCAACTGGAAACAGGCAATGTCGTCCCCCCCCCTCCATCCCCCCCCCCCCCCCGCACAGGTCAGTGCAGGGCCCAGCTGGGACCGGGCAGAGCCCCCCCCCCGTCCCAACCACGCAGTGCCCCCCCCCCCCCCAGTGCACAGGTCAGTGCAGGGCCCAGCCAGGCCCAGGCTGATGGAGGGTGCAGGGAATTCAACACCCAGGGAGCGGGAGGCCTGGCTCTGAGGAGTGCTGGTGCTGTGGGGCAGGCCCCCTCCTTCCCCATGTTCAGCCCCTGCCAGCCCGGCCCTGGCCAAGAGGTGGGGGCCCCAGGAGGGCGCTGTGGGTTCTCCGAGGGTGACACACTTGTGTCCGTGCTCCCAGCCCCAGGGACCCCGAGGAGCCGCCGTCCCTCCCACCCAGAGCCTGAGCTGGCAACGGGAACCGACCCGAGCCCAGCCCGGCCCGGCGGGGGCTCCCCCGGCAGACCGCGGGCGCCCGGGAGGAGCCGGGGTCCCCAGCTGCAGCTCCCGGGCTGGGAGATCTCCCACCCCCCACGCACTGGGGCCTGTGGTGCAGCCGGCCCCACAGGCCCCAGCCCAGCCCCCACCTGTGCCGGGGCCAGGCAGACGCGCTCACCATCTGGAAGATGAAGGTCACGGTGCCGCACACACGCACAGCCTTGTTAAAGCGCAGCTCCAGGTACTGCGGGGAGAGGCGGGCGGGGGGCGGACAGGCTGTGAGTACGGGGCTCGTGCCCGCCCCTACTGGGACCCCCAGGTTCGCCCCACTCCGGCATCCTACAGCCCACGAGTCCGCCCCTCACTGGCCCATGGCCCACCCATCGCCCCGCCCACTCCACCCGGCCCGCTCCCACCCATCGCCCCGCCCCCTCCACCCGCCCCGCCCCATCGCCCCGCCCACGCCCACCCACCCACTCCACCCGCCCCATCGCCCCGCCCACTCCACCCGCCCCGCCCACCCCACCACCTCGCCCCATCGCCCCGGCCACCCCACCCGCCCCATCGCCCCGCCCACCCCACCCATCACCCCGCCCCATCGCCCCACCCACTCCACTCGCCCCCCCACCCGCCCCATCGCCCCGCCCACCCGCCCCACTCGCCCCCCCCACCCGCCCCATCGCCCCGCCCACCCGCCCCATCGCCCCGCCCCATCGCCCCACCCACTCCACTCGCCCCCCCACCCGCCCCATCGCCCCGCCCACCCGCCCCATCGCCCCATCACCCCGCCCCATCGCCCCGCTCATCCCACCCGCCCCGCCAACCCGCCCCGCCCACTCCACCCGCCCCATCGCCCCGCTCCCACCCATCGCCTCGCTCCCACCCATTGCCCCGCCCACTTCCACCCGCCCCATCGCCCCAACCCCCACTCATCGCCCCGCCCACCCCACCCGCCCCATCGCCCTGCCCACTCCACCCCCCCATCACCCCAATCATCAACCCACCCACCCCACCCGCCCCATCACCCCCACCCAACACCCACCCCACCTGCCCCATCACCCTGCCCCATCGTCCCACCCACCCCACCCCTCCCCCACCGCCCCGCCCACCGGGCAGTCACCTCGTAGGTGCTGGTGAGGCGGAGGCGGTAGAAGACCGGGATGAAGACGTGGGCCGGGATGAGGAGGCCCAGGAAGTAGCAGCAGCCCAGGAACCAGTACTGGGTCCCGAAGCGGTAGATCTCGGCCGGCACGCCCAGGATGGCCACGGCGGACTGGAAGGTGGCCAGCAAGGACAGGGCCACGGGCAGGAAGCTCATGCTGCGGTTGGCCAGCAGGAACTCCTGCACCGTGCGCTGCCGCCCGCCGCTCAGCGCGTAGAAGAGCCCGATGGCGGAGGACAGCACCAGCAGCAGCACGAAGACGGTGTAATCCGCCACCGTGAACGCCATGGCAACGCGCCGGCCGCCCGCCGGCCCCGGCTCTACCTGTCCCGGGCCATGCTCCGCCGGCGCCCCTCACCGGCCCCCCCGCGGCCCCGGCCGCGCTCCCCGACGCCATCCGGCCAGCTGGAAGAGAAGAGGGGAGGAGGGGGGTCGGCGAGGGCCGGCTCACGTGCCCCAGCCAGACACGGTGCCCTCGGGCCAGGGCTGCCCCCTCACCCACTTCCCAGGGGCAGGCAGCCAGGAGAGCGCGGCGAGACCTTCGCTCTCCGACTAATCTCAGCCCGGCTCAAGGACCGACTGCTCCGGGCTGGGCTCCCTGCGGGATGGGGGGGGGGGGGCAGATTAACCATTTAACGACTGCTGAGACGCCCCCCCCAGCTCCTCCGCTCAGTGGGGAGCGGACACCCGCCCAGGTTTCACCTCTGGGGTCCCGCCGAGACAGCGGCTCCTTGAGGCCTTTCCAGGGCCTGGGTCTGTCTCGCCCCCTCCTCAAGGGCGGCGCTGCGGGGCCATATCTCACCACGACTCTCCGCAGGCCCCGCGACGCCGTCCTGACCCTCGCCGGCTCCACAAGCAACAGGGAAACGCTGCCAAAAACCACAGCCAGTGCAGCGGCAATAACAGCCCCACCTGCCAGCTAGAGCACACTGCAAACCTGCTAACCCCGAGCCACACCCACTCCCCTCCCAGAGCCGGGAGAGAACCCAGGAGTCCTGGCTCCCAGGCCCCCCTCCCCCGCTCTAACCACCAGACCCCACTCCCTTCCCAGAGCCGGGGCTAGAACCCAGGAGTCCTGGCTCCCAGCCCCCCCTCCCCCGCTCTAACCACCAGACCCCACTCCCTTCCCAGAGCCGGGGCTAGAACCCAGGAGTCCTGGCTCCCAGCCCCCCCGCTCTAACCACCAGACCCCACTCCCTTCCCAGAGCCGGGGCTAGAACCCAGGAGTCCTGGCTCCCAGCTCCCCCGCTCTAACCATCAGACCCCACTCCCTTCCAGAGCCGGGCCAGAACCCAGAGTCCTGGCTCCCAGTCCCCCCGCTCTAACCACCAGACCCCACTCCCTTCCCAGAGCCGGGGCCAGAACCCAGGAGTCCTGGCTCCCAGCCCCCCCGCTCTAACCATCAGACCCCACTCCCTTCCCAGAGCTGGGGCCAGAACCCAGGAGTCCTGGCTCCCAGCCCCCCTGCTCTGAACCCTCTGCCACCTTGGTAGCATGCCCCAGAGCAGGGATTGCATGGCCCGGGCCTCGCCCCCACGTCCTGCTCTGGGCCCCTGGCTGGTCCCTCTGCTGCCTCCCAAGAGCCCCGCACTGCAGAGCCCCCGAAGCCGTCACCGGGCCAGGCTGTAGGAGTGTCAGGGTCTCGTCTCCCTGGGGCTGCGCTAGAACTGCCAGCTCTGGTGTCCTTGCAGTCCCTCCCCACCAGGCGCCGCTCAACAAGCTCCCTGCAGAGGCTGGGCTGGGCCGGAGCAGACACTGGGTCACAGAAGGACTCTAAGACTTAAGCAGCGGCTGCTGGGGGGGGGGGGGGAGGAGTGCCTGGCCCTGCCCTGGGGAATATTTCCTGCTGAATCCAGCCCTTTCTAACAGTACTCCAGGTCCTCACAGCTGTCACACACACACACACACACACACCTTGTCTGTGCTCGGCACTGTGACCACAGAGAAATGTTCTGTAATATTTTGATGACCCCTATGTGTGCCTCAGTTTCCTATATTTTGCATGTTTGCCCAGAGGGGTAAAAGGAGCATTTGCTCTCAGGACAGGCTTGGCGACTGTCTCCTGGCTGTCTGAGCCAGACCGGTCATTGCAAAGGACTGGCCAAGGCGATCCCATAACACTGGAAAAGCTGAGGAGACACTGAAAAAGTGCGTCGGAGCTCCTGGGGTGAAGCAGGGGGCTGGAGCCCCAAGGTCCAGACTCGGGAAGTGCTGGGTCCGGGTGGCTGACCCTGAAGGATGAGAGGGACCCTCTGGGGTCTGACCCGGCCCACTGAAGGCACCGTTCCCAAGCTGGGGGTAGCTTGGGGACTGCACAATAAAGTCAATGGATTTCAAGACGTCAGACTTTAGCAAACTCAGGGAGTTGGTGGGTTAGATCCCATGGGATGCAAGTCTAAGGGGAAAACAATAGAAGACAGTTGGCAGTTTTTCAAAGAGACATTATTAAGAGCACAAGAGCAAACTATCCCACCGCGTAGGAAGGACAAAGTCTGGCAAGAGACCAGCCCGGCTTACCCAGGAGATCGTCAATGATCTAAAAATTAAAACCAGAGGGGTAGCCGTGTTAGTCTGGATCTGCAGAAACGACAGAGTCCTGGGGCACCTTATAGACTAACTAAAGTATTGAAGCAGAAGCGTTCATGGGCTAATACCCACTTCAACGGATTCATGCATCCGACATGCATTGCTTCCACTGCACGCCTCCGGTGAAGTGGGTATTAGCCCACGAAAGCTTCTGCTTCAATACTTTAGTCTTTAAGGTGCCACAGGACTCTTTGTTGCTTCAAAAAATGAAAAGAGTCCTACAGAAAGTGGAAACTCGGTCAAACGACAAAGGATGAATTTAAACAAACATCACAAGTGTGTAGGGGACAAAATTACGAAGGCCAAGGCACAAACTGAGATCAGACTAGCCAGGGATATAAAGGGTAACAAGAAAACATTCGATAAACACATTCGAAGCAAGAGGAAGAGCAAGGACAGGGCCAGCCCGGGTCGGTGTCCACAAGGGCAGTGGTGATTGGATGTCTAACGAAGTGACTGCTACTGAAAATGAAGCAGGATCAAAATAGGGAAAGAACGAGTTAATAATTAGTTGGATAAGTCAGATGTCTTCAAGTCACCAGGGCCGGATGAAATGCATCCCAGAATACTCAAGGAGCAGACTGAGCAGATCTCAGCCATCAGCGATGATCTCTGAGAAGCCCTGGAAGACGGAGAGATTCCAGAAGACTGGGAAAGGGCGAATCTAGAGCCCAGCTCTAAAAAGGGAAACGAGGACAACCGGGGAATTACAGACCAGTCAGATTAACTTCTGTGTCTGGAATGATAATGGAGCAAATCATGAAGCAATCAATCAATTTGCAAACACAGTCGGGTGATAAATAACAGTCAGTATGGGTTTGTCAAGAACAAATCCTGTAAAATCACCGATAGCCTCTTTGAAAAGGATAACAAGCGCGGGGGGGGGGGGGGGGGGGGACGCAGTAGACCTGCTCTATCTTGACTTCAGCGTAAAGCTTTTGATCCCATCTCCCCTGAGCTTCTCACAAACAAACTGGGGAAACGCAGCCGAGATGGAGCTGGTTGGAAACCGCCCGGAGCGCAGCATCAGTGACTCCCAGTGGTGCTGGAAGGGCAGCAGGAGAGTGACCCGCTCCCAGGCACTGACTGCCGGAGGGTGGGGAACCCAGGAGGGTGCTAAGGGGGTGACCTGCTGGCTGAGACCCAGGGAGGAGGGGTGAAGGGCCAGTTCCCTGCCTGCAAACAGGGGGCAGTCGCTGGGGGGCGGAGATGGCTGGGGGGGGGTGCACAGATGCAGGGCAAATCCCATATCACCATCCCCGCACCACGGTGGGGAGGCAGCTTGAGGGGGAGCCCGGGGGGGGAGCAGGGCCAGAGCCGGGGGGGGGCAGGGGCTGCATTGCTCAGAGGCTTTGTGGCAGGAGGAATTTTCTGGGGCATATTTGCTGGGATTATGGCTCAGCCCGTGATTGCCAGGCACCCCCGTGCGCGGGGCAGCGTGTCTGGGCTCGCCCGGGGTGGGGTGAGCTGGGGGGGCTCTGGGGCCGGCCGGGCAGTGCCAGGACAGATCCCCTGTGATGGGCACGAGCAGCAGTAAACCGGGTCACCGAGCCAGGCCGGGGGGATGTGAGGCGGTGCCCTTCCCCCCTCACACATGCGCCCAGCTCACAGCAGAACCACAGGGCAACGCCTCGGGCAGGAGCACCATGGAGCAGGGTGAAGAGCCGCCCTAGTCCCTGCTGCCAGGGGCTTGGGGGCTGCTCCCCACAGCGGGGCCTGGGAGCCTCGAGAACCCCCCAGTGTGTTACCCCGGCACCCTGGCAGTAACTACAGGCCCTGCTGGGGGGTCATGGCTCTACCAGCCCCCAGAGAGAAGGGCGGCACGGGGGGCTCAGCATAGAACGGTGGGACTGGAAGGGACCTGGAGTCACCCAGTCCCCGTCCTCAGGGCAGGACTAAGTGTTCTCTACAGCCGTAGTTCCCCACGGTCAAACACCTGGGAACCCCGTTCACTAGCATGTCACCTCTCGCGACCACCTCCGAACAATGAACATCTGCAGGGATCTTCGCCGCTAGCGCAGTGTGAACGACGAGAGCCGGGATCTTGGGAAGATACGTTTGGTTTCGGGACACGCTCTTTATTGTCATCACTACAGTATTTGTGTTACATTGTGCAAATGGCAACACTCTTCCCAGATCTCACGTTCGTAGCTGTATCTCTCTGAATAAGCCAAGGCTCCTGTGTTTCATCCAGGAGTATCAGATGTGAAACAGCAGGAAGGGATTTAAGAAGCCAACTCAAAGAGTTCCTCCTACACAGTCAGGTCATGAGCAGTGCAGGCAAACAACACACGTTACAACCAACCTAAACCTTGTCCTCATCCTCATTTTAAAAACAAGACAAGCTGCCCATTTCATTTTAATAACAGCAGAAAATATCCCCCTCCCTTTCCACTTCCCCTAAGGAAGCTGAGTGGGACTGAGATGTTTGCTTTGATCTGCTTCGCTCTAGGAAGTCCAGGGGCCATCGACTAACAAATCGGAGCAGGCCTAGCCCAGGATCCGTGTCGGTCCCGTCTGGGTCCAGCCAGGGACAGAGACAAGGGTCCAGTGTCCCCCAGAGACCCAGGACAGGATTGGGAGGAGCCAGGGGCAGGTCCCTTGTGTGTCCTGGGGCCATCGCCCGCTTTAGGACAAATGCTCAGAGCGGCCCCCGCAGTTCTTGGCGCCGCACACACATTTCTGGTGAGACCCCCCCCCCCTGAGTCCCGCTCACCAGCCCCCCCCCCGTACCGAGCCGGGGGCCCCGCACACACATTTCTAGTGAGACCCCCCCCCCCCCGAGTCACGCTCACCAGCCCCCCCCCCGTACCGAGCCGGGGGCCCCGCACACACATTTCTTGTGAGACCCCCCCGAGTCCCGCTCACCAGCGCCCCCCCCCGTACCGAGCCCGGGGCCCCGCACACACATTTCTAGTGAGACCCCCCCCACCGAGTCCCGCTCACCAGCCCCCCACCCCCGAGTCCCGCTCACCAGCCCCCCCCCATACCGAGCCCGGGGCCCCGCACACACATTTCTAGTGAGACCCCCCCGAGTCCCGCTCACCAGCGCCCCCCCCCGTACCGAGCCCGGGGCCCCGCACACACATTTCTAGTGAGACCCCCCCCACCGAGTCCCGCTCACCAGCCCCCCACCCCCGAGTCCCGCTCACCAGCCCCCCCCCCCCCCATACCGAGCCCGGGGCCCCGCACACACATTTCTAGTGAGACCCCCCCGAGTCCCGCTCACCAGCGCCCCCCCCCCCCGTACCGAGCCCGGGGCGCCGCCTCCCGCCCGGTCCCGCTCTCAGCCCGGGGGGCTCCCACTTGCCGAGGTGCCCCACGAGGCTCCTCGCCCACCGGTCCCCCCTCCCCAGACCGGTCCCCTGGCACCACGGGCCGAACCGTACGGGACCCGCTCCAGGGAGAGCGACGCCCCGAGCCGGGGGGCGGCGACTGGGAGACCCGCGGCGGGGAGCGCTGGACAGGAAACCGACCCCCCCCCCCAGCGCGCCCCACGCGGGTCCCCACCCCCTCCGCCACTCCCCACGCGGGTTCCCACCCCCTCCGCCACTCCCCACGCGGGATCCCCGCCCCCTCCGCCACGCGGGGTCCCGCAGCGTACTCCACGAGGGGTCCTCGTCACCCCACCAGCGCGCCCCACGCGGGTCCCCACCCTCTCCGCCGCTCCCCACGCGGGATCCCCGCCCCCTCCGCCGCTCCCCACGCGGGATCCCCGCCCCCTCCGCCACGCGGGGTCCCGCAGCGTACTCCACGAGGGGTCCTCGTCACCCCACCAGCGCGCCCCACGCGGGTCCCCACCCTCTCCGCCGCTCCCCACGCGGGATCCCCGCCCCCTCCGCCACGCGGGGTCCCGCAGCGTACTCCACGAGGGGTCCTCGTCACCCCACCAGCGCGCCCCACGCGGGTTCCCACCCTCTCCGCCGCTCCCCACGCGGGATCCCCGCCCCCTCCGCCACGCGGGGTCCCGCAGCGTACTCCACGAGGGGTCCTCGTCCCCCCACCAGCGCGCCCCACGCGGGTCCCCACCCCCTCCGCCGCTCCCCACGCGGGATCCCCTCCGTCGCTCCCCACGCGGGATCCCCCAGCGGACTCCACGCGGGGTGCGCGCCCCCCTCCGCCGCTCCTCACGCGGGGTCCCGTCCCCCCGTCACTCACCGGGAGGCTCCGCGCTGTCCGGCTCTGCCCCCCCCCCGGCTTCCCCACACACGTGCTGCAGGCTGCAGAGCCCAATGGGCTTCCGCCTCCCCAGCGCAGGGTGATGACGTAACGCCCTGGCACTGACGCCTTTTCCCGCCTTCCGAGCCGCCATCTGCACTCCTGGCAGCGTCGCCTGCCCCGCCCCCGCCAGGCACCTCCCTGCTCCAGCCCCGCCCCTTACGGCCAGGGCCCCTCCCAGCATCCCAAAGCTGGGGCCCAAAGCATGGCCTGGGTCAGAGCCTGGCCGGGGAGCTGCGGGCAGCAGCGCCAGGGGGTGTGGGAGCCGTGGGGCAGCCGAGTTGTGGGGTGGGGGCCCTGGGGCAGCCGAGCCGTGGGCTGTGGTGGGAGCCGTGGGGTGTGGTGGGAGCCGTGGGGTAGCCGAGCCGTAGGCTGTGGTGGGAGCCGTGGGGCAGCCGAGTTGTGGGGTGTGGTGGGGGCCCTGGGGCAGCCGAGCCGTAGGCTGTGGTGGGGGCCGTGGGGCAGCCGAGCCGTAGGCTGTGGTGGGAGCCCTGGGGCAGCCGAGCCGTGGGGTGTGGTGGGAGCCCTGGGGCAGCCGAGCCGTGGGGTGTGGTGGGAGCCGTGGGGCAGCCGACCCATAGGCTGTGGTGGGAGCCGTGGGGCAGCCGAGCCGTAGGCTGTGGTGGGAGCCGTGGGGCAGCCGAGCCGTGGGGTGTGGTGGGAGCCGTGGGGTGTGGTGGGAGCCCTGGGGCAGCCGAGCTGTAGGCTGTGGTGGGAGCCGTGGGGCAGCCGAGCCGTGGGGTGTGGTGGGGGCCCTGGGGTAGCCGAGCCGTAGGCTGTGGTAGGAGCCGTGGGGCAGCCGAGCCGTAGGCTGTGGTGGGAGCCATGGGGCAGCCGATCCGTGGGACGTGGTGGGAGCCGTGGGGCAGCCGAGCCGTAGGCTGTGGTGGGAGCCGTGGGGCAGCCGAGCCGTGGGGTGTGGTGGGGGCCCTGGGGCAGCCGAGCCGTAGGCTGTGGTAGGAGCCGTGGGGCAGCCGAGCTGTGGGACGTGGTGGGAGCCCTGGGGCGCCAGAACCACCAGGCCTGGGATTTTCCTGCCCTTTGCACTGAGCCAAGATTCTCCCGGGGGGCCGGGGTCCTGCAACGTGCCCTGCTGGGGCTTTAAGGAAATCACCAAATATCCCAGGCGCCAGCAGCGCTGCCCGGCTGGCCATCTCCGTCGCCCTGGCATCTGAGCTCCATGATCCCCTCCAGCGCCGGGCAGAGGTGCCCGCTGAGCTCTGGTTCCCATCCTGGCCCCCTGGCCGGCCCCGCCGAGATGTCAGCCAGACAGATGCATACCAAACGTGAGACGCCCGCGCTGGCTCAGACCCAGGGCCCCCTAGCCCACGCTCCTGTCTGCCCACCGCAGTTCCGGGAAAGCGCCCAGAACCGGGCAATACTTGAGCGATCCAGCCCTGTTGGGTCCCGGGCTCTGGCGGTCAGCAGCTTCGGGACGGCAGTGGGACTGACAGATTCAGGCCCAGGGCTGTAGGGCTGCCCTAGGGCCATGGCCCCTCAGACCTGGGATTACAGCTGGGTCTCTGCTTCTCTGTAACCAAGTCTGGTTCTAGCCATCCTGGCTGAAGTCCCCACAGGGGCAGGGCCTGGCTAACTGGCTGGACGGGGCCATTGGAGGAGCGAGGGCAGGGGGCAGCATGCGGGGCCCTGCGGTGAGGACGCGGGGCAGAGAGGAGGGGACTCTGGCAGAGCACAGTGTGGGGACATCCTGGTTTCTTTATTTAAACCCTGGCTAATGGGTGTGGAAGGCTCCCCTGGTCTGAGCCCGTCTCCTCCTCCCCAGGCCCTGATGGAAGAGAGAGGACAAGATGGACGGCGCGTGCTGAGGACTCTCTGGGCTCAGACTGAGTCGCCCCATCCCGCACTGGGGAGCTGGATGTCCTGGGCACAGGCCAGGGCCGGCCTCTGCACAAGTGCAGGTTGCAGGGGACTCCCCGGGTCTTTGCCCAGGCGCTGGTCTGGCCCCATGTCCCTGCATCTCCAGTCCCAGAGGCATTTTGTGGCAGGTTCCCCCCGGGTGCCACCTGGAACTGGGGTATGGCTGAGCCTGCCTGACCCATGCTCCCTTTACACTGTACTGCTGTGACAGACCCGCAAGGCCCCTCCAGCACACACTCGGGTGGGACACACCCAGCTGCGGGGGACTCAGATGCTGAGATCAGCACTACGTGGGATCAGCTAAGGCACCTCCCAGTTCCTAAGACCTGAACCCCCCTGTGCAGTGTAAACCCAAAAGTAGACTGTTTTGCACGACCCAGAGATCTGTACAGTGCACACTTGTGAAATTCACCCCCCCCCCCCAGTGTGGAGAGAGAATAATATACAACAGCCTTTGCCCCAAGTCATCACTCCCACAAGCTGGTTTAGACAAAACACACATGTTTATTAACTACAAAAGAGAGATTTGAAGTGGTGTGACCGGGCAAGGCCAGGCGGCTCTAGGAAAGTGATAAGGAACAGATATGTTAGTCCCAGGCTAAACAAATCCCTGGCACGTTGTAAGCAAATGGCAGTTGTTCCAGGGTAATCAAGACACCTGGGGCCAATTAAGTAGCTTCTAGAAAGCAGTAGAAACAGCCTGATTGGGACAGCTGAAGCCAATCAGGGGCTGGCTGAAACCAGTTAAAAAACCTCCCAGTTAGTCAGGGGTGCATGTCAGGAGGGGGGGCTTGTGCTGTTTTAGAGACTGAGTGGGAGACACCACATTGTACACAAGGACGGAGGCCCTGAGGTCAGGGTGAAGAGGAGTTTGAAGAAGTGGGGCTGCTGTGGGGAAGTAGCCCAGGGAATTGTATTGTGTTCTGTTGCTAAAAGGTCAGCCATCTTAGCTGATCCTAGTTGGGTCCCTGGGCTGGAGCCTGGAGTAGAGGGCCAGACGAGGCTTCCCCCTTTCTGCCTCCTCTCATTAATTACTGAGATTGGGAGACAACAGAGACGGTGCCAGGAAGGATAGCTTCTCCTCACCTCCCTTGCTGGCTTTTGATGAAAATGGCTCCGTAGGCTGTGACCCCGTCTCTAGAGAGAGAGAAGGGCTACGTGGAGGGTCACAGTGAGCCTCTGAGGCTAGTGAAATCCAGACAGAGCTTTATCACAGTGCGTATGAGACAGCAGCCAGCTCAAAGCAGGTTCCCTAGCCAACGACCCAAACGCAATCTAAGAGGAATACACTAAAGAGATTGGATCTGAGTAGCAGATTCTCCTCCTAAGTGTTGGTTTCGGCAGTTTGCAGAGATTCTGGAGGACTAGCTGCACTTGTTTGCAGATTAAAGACCCAGGTTTCCTTTCACAGGCTAGAAACCCCTCTAGCCTGGGTTCAGCCCTTCTCCCCCAGTCCACTTCTTGGTCGGTGGTTTCCAGCAGTTACCTTGAGGGAGGGAGGGATGAAGAACCCCCATGATGCCACTGCTCTACCTTAAATAGCTTTTGCATATGGCAGGAACCCTTTGTCTCCAGGCTTCGTTCTGAGGCCTTTCAGTGGAAAAACACTGGTATTCCAAGATGGAGTCCAGGACCAGGTGACCTGGTCACATGTCCCTGTGGGGTCACCACAGCCATGACTCAGAGGGGTGTAGCATCCTCAGGAGGGCTCCCTGGTGGGAGATTAGCATCTTCGAAGATCTATTGTTCTCCCTAAAAGCCCTTCCCAGCCAGCCTAAGTGCATTCTGCCCAGTGGATGCTCCCCAGGTGTAACGCTTTTGTAATGGTGTAGACGATATTCCTAACCCAGAGATCAAACCCACATCCAATGGGATAATCCTCT
Organism: Sternotherus odoratus; assembly: GCA_032164245.1. Taxonomy (NCBI): domain Eukaryota; kingdom Metazoa; phylum Chordata; order Testudines; family Kinosternidae; genus Sternotherus; species Sternotherus odoratus. Next base: position 748,342 of record JAVMKO010000003.1, on the reverse strand, counting down.
TCCGGGAATCAGAGCCGTCTCATGCAAGATGGGTCGGGTGAAATACCCCAGCAGTCCAGGTTACAGAGGGGAGCTGTGGCCAGAGACCCGAGTGACTCGGCGGGGAGGCTGACCTTCCTCCCTGTTCCCCAGGGCCACACCTCTGAGAATGGTGCATTGGGCCCTGGGGCCTGGCCAGCAGCTGAGACCCCTGAATGTGCTGCCAGGAAATGCAGGGCAGCAATCTCCTTGCCACTGGCTGATGTCCCTCCCCCTCTGCCCCCTCCTGTTGACCCGGGGCCACACACAGCCAGGGCAGCTGGGAGCTGCAGGGCGTGTTCAGCAGGGGCCCGGAGAGTCGCCCTTGCTGCTCGGGGTGGCGAGAGCATTGGTGCAGCAGAGGCGCTGGTGGTCAAGGAAAGGCTGCTGTGTCCAGTGTTGTCCTCCAGTGAGCTGGGGCCCCACAGCAGGTGTTGGATCCGAGTCCTTAGGACAGCGATTCACCTCCCATTGCATCAGAGAGCAAAGTCCCTTCCCCTTCCCCTGCTCTCTCCAAGCGGGACCGGGGGCAGGGCAGCCGGGCTGGGCTCAGAGAGGAGGTGAAGCCGGGTCCAAGGGGCAGGCAGGGAGGGAACCTGTCACCTGAGCTGCAGGGGGGAGAACAAGGGGCAGTGACCCAGGCACCGGAAATAACGGGCAAAGAGCACGTGACCAGCCACTGTGTGCACAAGTGAGTGTGCACGTGTGAATCATGATGGGGGGGTCACACGGGGGGGGAGGGGGGTCACACGTGGTAAGGCATGAGGGGTTGGGGAGTCACACAGGGAGGTGGCACTTGGGGGTCACATGGGAAGGGTGGTGCTCTGAGGGATCACAGGGGGAGTGAGGGGCTCTGGGGGGTCACGCTCAGGAAAGGGGGGCTCTGGGCAGGGGGTCACGGTGAAGGGTTCTGGGGGGCTCACAGGGGTACGGGGGGGCTCTGAGTGGGGGTCATGGGGGAGGGGCTGTGGATGGGGGGTCACAGGGAGGGAGGGGCTGTAGGTGGGGGGGTCACGGGGGAGGGGCTCTGAGTGGGGGTCACGGGGGAGGGGCTGTGGATGGGGGGTCACGGGGGAGGGGCTGGAATCAGAGAGGTAGCCGTGTTAGTCTGGAATAGCAAAGGAAACAAAATCTTGTGGCACCTTAAAGACTAACTATAAAGTTTTGAAGCATGAGCTTTCGTGGGCTAATACCCACTTCGTCGGAGGGCTGTGGATGGGGGGTCACGGGGTACAGGGAGGGGCTCTGAGTGGGGGTCACGGGGGAGGGTCTGGGGGGGTTGGGTCATGGGGGGGGTCGCCGGGCTCAGCTGGGATTGGCTCACGGGGGGGGGAGGGGGAAATCCCCGGGCACTTGGGGCTGTGCCAGGGTCACGTGGCGAGACCCCGCCCCCAGGCGGAGCCGGCAGCGGGGGGGGGGGGCACGCGGGGCGGGGCTGCCTCGTTCGGAGCCGGGGTCTGTCACGTGACGCGCCGGCTCTGATCATGTGACCCCCAGAGCGGCGGCTCACGTCAGCTGACCCAGGCCCGCCGGAGATGGGGCGGCCGGTGACGAGCGGGGCGCGCGCCTGGGTCCTGCGGCTGCTGCTCGGACTGGCGACCTGGGGGGGCGGGGCCGGGCGGAGACCGGTGAGGGGGGGTCGGTCCGGTCGGGCGATGCCGGGGTCCAGTGAAGAGGGGTTGGTCCGGTGATGGGGGGGGTCAGTCTGGTCAGGTGATGGGGGGGTCGGTCCGGTTGGGCGATGCCGGGGTCCAGTGATGGGTTGGTCTGGTGATGCCGGGGTCGGTGAAGGGGGGTCGGTCCGGTGATGGGGGGGTCGGTCCGGTCCGGTCGGGCGATGCCGGGGACACCCCGCTCTGAGCTCTCGCGGATGCGGGTTAGGGGTGGCCCCCGGGCGGGGCCAGGCACTGGGGGGCGGGACCTTGGGGGGCCGGCTCCTCCCCTGACTCCCCCTCCCCCCCAGGTGTGCAGCTGCTGCCCGGGCCCGGTGCGGAACGGCTCGGACGTGGCCAGTTACTGCGGGGCGCACCCCGGCCTGGAGCTGTGGGGCCGCTGCTGCCTCAGCCCGGAGCCGGAGCCGGGGGCCATCGTGGGGTGAGCGAGCGAGCGGGGCGCTTAGATCGGGCCAGACCCACCCGGTGACCCAGGTGCAGGGCTGGGCCTGGAGCAAGAGCCTGCCCCTGTGCCTGGCAGGGCAGCCGGCCCGAGCGCCCAGCAATGGGGCAGCCTGGACATCTGCCCCCAGAGGTTACGTTCTGGGCCTCGGCAGCGCCAGGGTCCTGGTGGGGCGGCCGGTTGTGAGATGTGATGGGGAGGAGCAGACCTGGGGGGGGTTTGCCTCACCCCTACAGCTGTTGAGTTCCTGGGGGGCAGGGAGCAGCCCCTCAAAGGGGGCACCACCTGGGTCCCTGCAGCCCAGGAGAGCCAAGTCCCCCGCGGTGTACAAAGCAGCAAAGCCCCCCAGGTGCTGCAGGGGCCCCCAGACACTCACCTCGGGACCTCTAGCTTGGAGCCTGCCTAGGACAAGGGTCTGGAGGAGGGAAGGGTGGCGCTGTGGGGGTGGGGAGAGGGAGGCCTTGGGGTTTATGGAAAAGGAAGGGGGGGTGGAGTCACATGCAGGGCGGGTGGGGGGAGGAAGGGCTGGGGGGGAGGGGATCACATTTGCGGGTGCACGGGGGCTCCCAGTGCCTGTTCTGCTCTCCCCAGGCTGGATCTGTGGAACTGCTCCCTGACGCGCCTCTGTGCTGGGTTCCCGGAGGCCAGCGCTGCCGTTGTCATGTGAGTCCAGCGCCCTGGGGGGAGGGGGGCTGAAGGGGCCTGGGAATTGGAGCTCTACAGCCAGGGTGGGGAGAAGCTGGGTGCAAACCCCAGCCCCCCTCCCCCCCCCAATGCTCCTCTGGCTCGGGACCTGCTGCGTTCCCCATCCCCCGTAGACTGCTGGAGCAGGGCGAGGGGGGGCCTAGACCTTCCCCTCTCGGCACCCGCCTGAGCTTGTTCCATGCTCCCTGGGAGGGACGGTCCCTGCTGGGGGGGCAGCAAAGCTCCCAGCCCCTCTTGGGGCTCCCCCAGCCCAGCCCCCATCTGCTCTGGAACAGCTTTGTGCCTGCCCCCGGCCCAGCTGGCTGCTCTCTGTCTGCGGCTCTGTGCGCCTGGCTGTGGGGTCTTCACCGGGCTACCCCCCCCTTAAAGATGGCAGGTCCCTGCAGTGCACCCCCCTCCGCAGGAGCGCGGGCAGGGGAATGCTGGGGGATCCTCCCCAGGAGTGGGGGGCTCGCCCCTGGGCCTAGAGGGTCCCGTCGTGCCAGGCTCTCACTGGGACACTTGGTCCCAGTCTGGCTGGACCAGGCGGGGTGGGAGGGGAGACCAGACAGACCCAGGCGGGACAGAGACTCCCCCTGGGGCCTCAGGGGAGCTGTCATGGGGGCCTCACCCCACTCCATCCCGGGCCCCCGAGGTGTCTCAGCAGCCGGGTCTCCTGGGCGCGGTGGGGGGAGCGCAGGGCTAACGCTGTGGGATCCGTCTCTTTTCAGTGACCTGACCGAGAACCCCCTGGAGACCATCCCCAACACCTCCTTCCTCGGCTTCACCAGCCTGCAGCGCCTGTGAGTGCGGGGCGGGGGCACCTGTGCTGTCCTGCCGGGAGGAAACGGGGGGGCAGGGCTTTGGGCTCAGTGGGGGGGGGGAGGAGCTCAGGGCCCCTGGAAGTGGGGGGGCGTTTGACCGCCCCCCACATACACACCTGGGGCTCCACGTGGAATTTAGCTGCTCGTTCCCAAGAAGCCGGGGGGGTCTCCAGTGTGGGGCAAGAGGGATCCACCCTGAGGCCCCCCACCCCCACAGCAGCCCTGCTCCTAAGAACCTGGGGACGGGGGCTCCCCCCCCCCCGACTTTCTCTTGTCCAGATCCCTGCCGCTTGCCCTGGAGTGCCCTGGCGGAAGCTCGGCCTGGGACCACGTCACCCCCCGCGAGGACAGCCGAACCTGCCAGGGGCAGAGAAACCCCTGCAACAGCTCGGGGGAGCTCGGTACCGTGGGGACGGGCTCAGTACTGGGGGGCCCGGGATGGAGGGGGGTGAGGGCCCCCAGGACAGCTCCCCGAGGCCCAGGCTGAACTGGGAGGCACCAGTGGGAGGATCCCAGGCGGGTGTCCAGGGCAGGGCTCGCTCGCCATCCCCTGCAACCAAACATGCAACAGAAATACAACCCCCCCTCCCCCCCCATTGCCTGGCCTGGGCCCGCTCCGCCCCTGCCCCCGGCAGCCTGGCTCTACCCTCCCCCACCAGGCTGGGCCAGTTCTCGCACCCTCAGTGCCCTGAGCCTCACTGGGGCAGGGACTACTGCAAGGCACCCCGTGGCTGCCCTGCCCTGGGAGCTCTCCCCCCCCTCCCCCCCACGGCCCAGCCCCCGTTCCAACCTCGTCTCCTGTCTGGTTCTGCTCAGCCTGGCTGTGCCCCGAGAACTCCCTGTGCCACCCCGCCGGCCCCGGGCTCTTCCAGTGCCTCTGCTCCGGGGGCTCCCACGGCTACAAGTGTCTCCGCGAGGTGAGGGGCCGGGAGCCTGGGCTGCGTGTCGGGGGAGGGGAGCAGGGGGTCCCCAGGGCGGGGGTCGTCTGGGCTCTCGCCTGGACTGTCGGGCTCTCTGCCACTGGGGGAGGGGAGCAGGGGGTCCCCAGGGCGGGGGTCGTCTGGGCTCTCGCCTGGACTGTCGGGCTCTCTGCCACTGGGGGAGGGGAGCAGGGGGTCCCCAGGGCGGGGGTCGTCCGGGCTCTCGCCTGGACTGTCGGGCTCTCTGCCACTGGGGGGGTGGGGGTGCAGGGTTCTGGCCGTCTGAGGGCGATGGCTGCTCGCCGGCCTGCGCGCCGGGATCCTGAGCTGGGCAGGAATCTTCTCCGGCCAGGAGACACGCGCTGAGTGGGGGGCTGCAGACTGGGCCACGTGGGGGGGAGGGGGCAAACAGACCCCCCCCCCCAGCACTTCTCACCCACCCGCTTCGCTTTGCAGGGCACCTTTCCCCTGCTGCTCTTCTACGGGATCCTGGGAGCCGTGACGACCACCCTGTCCCTGCTGGCGTGGGGCACCCAGCGCCGAAAAGCCAAGGCCTCATGAGCCGGTCCTGGGGGGGCCTGCGCTGTGGCTTCTCCCGAGCGTCACCTGCCGCCGGGCTCGGGGGGGCAGCGCCCCGGAATGGTCCAGCTGCCCTCACCCCCATCCCTCTCTGCTCCAGGCAAAGCTGCGGGCACCCCCCAGCCCCTCCCCAGACTCAGCCACTCCCCGAGCACAGTGTCTCAGAGCGGGCCCTGGCCTGCAAAGTCCCCCGAGGAGTGTCGTTGTCCTCCTTCCCCCCAAGTCACAGACCCCCTGCCTGGCAACAGGCCCTGGGAGGGAGGGACCCTGCAGTGAGCCAAGCCTCCCCCCCCCCCTCCCCCCCCATACTTTCCGCAGGGTGACCCGCAGCCTCCTCCCCTCCAGAGACTGGGCCCCTGGACCTGCAGCCCCCCACCCCCGGCTCATCCCGGGAGCTCCGGGCAGCGAGTCTGGGACAGACCCTGCGGGGGGGTCGTACAATCTGGGGGAGCAGCGCGCCCCCTGCCAGCCCCTCGGGGATGCCCGGGTGTCTCCATGGCCTGGCCCAGGCAGCCCTGCAGTAGTGGGGAGTGAGGATTAAAGGCCGACCAACCTGCAGTGACCCCTATTCCCAGGCTCTGTGTCTGCCTCCCTTCCTTGAGCAGCTCGCCCGCCGCCAGCGCCCAGCCCTCCCTCCCCTGTGTTCTCCGCTGTGGAGGGAGATCTCTTCTCTCCCCCCCTCAACCCCCCCGGGGCAGGGCAGCTGCTGTGGCCTCTCGGGCCCTTTCCCAGGCGGGGTTTCAGCCAGTCCCTTCGCGCCTCCGTCCACTCAGCCTGCAGGCGAGAGGCGCTGCGCCCGGTCGAACCAGGGTCTGCCCTTGAACCGGCCCTGTGGCTGGCGCTAGCCCGAGGGGCGAGTTCTGTCCATGCCAGCGAGCCTGCCTCGGGCGGGGGCTGCCCAGGGCTGCCGGAGCTTCCCCTCCTCTGAGGCAGCGTCTGCAGCGGCCCGGCTCTCTCCAGGTGAGTCCGCCTGGTCCCGTTCCCTGCCCACGGCGGCAATGCAGGGGGAGCCGCATGAGCATCCATGTGTGAGGGACTGGCCGGGAAGCCCAGACTCCAGCCCGCGGACTATGGGGGGGTCCCGTGCCCCAGGGGTCGTGTGCAGGGAAATGTGGCTGCAGGGGTCCAGTGCCCGTGGACTGAGGGGGTTCCCATGGGTCATGTGCGGGGAAACGGGGCCCCAGGCTCCAGCCCGCAGACTGAGGGGGGTTCCCATGCCCCATGGGTCATGTGCAGGGAAACAGGGCCCCAGACTCCAGCCCGCAGACTGAGGGGGGGTCCCGTGCCTCAGGGGTCGTGTGCAGGGAAACGTGACCCCAGGCTCCAGCCCATGGACTGAGGGGGGTGTCACGGAGTGCCCGGGCGATGGTCTGGAACCGCTCCCTAGGAAGCCAGACCGGACTCCGGGTGAAGGGCCCCTTCTCCGTACACAGCCTGTTTCCCAGGCCAGGAGCTTCAGGGGTCCCCACTTCCACCTTCCTGGGTCTGTACTCGGAGCATTCAGCACCTTCTGCCCCTCCGTGTGCTTCCCCCAGCAAGCCTGCCTGGGCGGGGTCCTGGGGAAGCCCATGAGTTCTGCACCCCAAATCCACAGTCAAACGTGACTCTCAGCCAGCCAGCAGAATAGACGGTTTATTTGAGATGTCAGGAACCATCCAACTCACAGCTTCTCAGTCCAAACAGGGTCCCTCAGTCAGGCCTTTCTGGGGTGCCAGGAGGTGAGACCCAGATTCTGGGCTCCTGCTTCTCCCCCAGGTTTATTCAATGATTTTCATCTGGTCCAACACAGACCATGCAGCGAAAGAGCGTGAGCCCTTCGCTGGATCCATCTCGGGCCCAAGAGGGAGAAGATGGCTTCTCTCTGCCTCTCCCAGCTCGACCCAGACCCAGACTGATCACTCCCTCTAGCCACTTCCTGCCCCTTTGTTCCTTTCCCGGGCTTCACTTCAACAAGTTCAGCTGACCTCCCTCCCCCACCTGGGGTCAGGTTACAGCTTCCAGGGATGCACAGAGGGGAGGGCGTTGCCTCCTTGCTTCCAGCATTAGCCCCCACCCCTTCACATAGACACCCAAGAAATGCATAGGGGAAACTGAGGCACACACACACAGTACTCCCACTTCGTCACACATCTCCCCTTTTCGAGAACGAACTGAGTGATGGTCACTTTAGCCAGTGACCTGGGGAAGTTCGACCTCACCAATGGTTTGTGGGTGCTCCATTGTCTTTCCCACTCCTTGGTAGGAGTCACAGCAGGCCCTGGATTAGTGCCTCCCTTGGGGCACAGAGAGCCCTCTGTCACCCTTATTCCCAGACCACCTTGTCTGGGTCACTCTCCTTCCCAGCTCTGAAATTGGGGCAGCTAGGTAGCTAACTTGGGGTACAACCTGCCGGTGGTACCTCGCTGTCTCGAGAGAGGCCTGGAGACTGGCCAATCTCTGATTCCCTCCACCTCTTGCTGAACAATTCCCAGGCTGTGAGCTCCCTGCTCTGATCACAGCGTCAGAAACAGACTTTTCTCCGGTGTGTAGGGGGGAGGGGACCATCACTCTGTCCCACCCCGCCCCAGGGCTCTGCTAACAGGCAGGCAGGTATTTTGAGCCCCCCTCCTTCTCCTTCCTTGAGTTGTGATTACAATGACCATCTTCCTCTCCACCGATTGGCTCCCCGGATTTAAATTCAAACCCTCGGCTGTTACAGGAGCAGGGTTTGCATCCTGCCCCCAGGAAGACACCTTTCTCCCCTCAACAGGATTTCACAGGCAATATTCTGCAGATTTTCAGCAGCCTGCCAGCCTGATCCCTCCTGTGTCTGCACAGGGGTCTGGGCTCTAGGCAGGGCGAATATTTTCCTCCCTGTGACCCTCACCCAGGTCACACCGCCCCCCAGCATCCAGTGACACTGCACCATCGGGGCCAACCAACACTTCTCCCCGTCCCAGGGCTTTGCTACCCCAGGACTGTCTCCCCATTCACCACTTCTCTCCGCTCCCTCTGGGTGTCCACACGACTTGAACCCAGGGGACTCCACACAGACATACAGGTCAGGGACAGGGGTGGGAGTCTGTCCACCACCCCACCCATCTGGCGAATGGCGTCCTCAGCCTTGAGACCCAGCGGGGAGCTAGACACCAGGGCTTGTCCACAGGGTTCCCCTGGTTCGAATTGCCAGCCTGCTCAACAGCAGTGAGGTGGACGTTCCCTTCCCCCCATCCCTTACCGAGGGACCCCAATTTAGTAATGAGGCGCCCTGCGGAACTGGCATCCAGGGGTCTATCCCCACTCACCCTTCAGAAGTCCCTTGGGTCCCTTGGCATCACCATTCCCAGTTCACACTGCTGCTCCAGCTGCAGCACTTCCAGGCCCTTGTCGCCTCTCACAGTCCAATTTCTCTCTTGGACTCTGCTCCACTCTCCTCCGTCTCCGGTCCCCGGATGGGGAACCCAATCGTGAAGACCCCCGTCTGGTCCGGGACAGGAGTCTTGGGGATGCACCATGACCACTCCAGATGCTCCCAGATTCTCCTGCAACCCCATCCTGGATCAGGAATCTTGCAACTGTCTCCGAGCAGCCATAATCCTCCAGCTTCTCCTAGCTGCACGATTAACCTGTGCTTCCCAAAGCACAGGGTCACGAAGTCTCATCACTTCGCTCTGGACTCACAGGCCTGTGTGCTCTTTGCCCCACAGTGTCCAGGGGGAAATCCCTTGTGTGCCAGACCTTTCCCAGGTCACCACCTCTTTGCCAGGGTTGAGCATCTGCTCCTGCGCCCCTGGGACTGCTCACTGCAAACCCCAGGGGTACCCTGATACTGCAAAAATCCTTCTCCCTCCTAGGGCCAAGCCACATGCTTCTCCGCCCCTGACTGCTCCTTGCAGTTTTCAGGGGGACCCTGGATCAGCAACAGTCCTTCTCTCTGGTCACACACTCTCAGGGGTTAAGCTGCAGCTTTTCCACCCCCTGTAACTGGCATTCTCTGGGCCTTCAACATGCCTGCTCCCCAGCGATCCCACAGTCACTTACTGCAGGGTGCGTCGTCCACGGGGTCCATGGGATGCTGCACATCCCACCGCTGTGCCACCAGTTGTCACGGAGCGCCCGGGCGATGGTCTGGAACCGCTCCCTAGGAAGCCAGACCGGACTCCGGGTGGAGGGCCCCTTCTCCGTACACAGCCTGTTTCCCAGGCCAGGAGCTTCAGGGGTACCCACTTCCACCTTCCTGGGTCTGTCCTCGGAGCATTCAGCACCTTCTGCCCCTCCGTGTGCTTCCCCCAGCAAGCCCGCCTGGGCGGGGTCCTGGGGAAGCCCATGGGTTCTGCACCCCAAATCCACAGTCAAACGTGACTCTCAGCCAGCCAGCAGAATAGACGGTTTATTTGAGATGTCAGGAACCATCCAACTCACAGCTTCTCAGTCCAAACAGGGTCCCTCAGTCAGGCCTTTCTGGGGTGCCAGGAGGTGAGACCCAGATTCTGGGCTCCTGCTTCTCCCCCAGGTTTATTCAATGACTTTCATCTGGTCCAACACAGACCATGCAGCGAAAGAGCGTGAGCCTTCCGCTGGATCCATCTCGGGCCCAAGAGGGAGAAGATGGCTTCTCTCTGCCTCTCCCAGCTCGACCCAGACCCAGACTGACCACTCCCTCTAGCCACTTCCTGCCCCTTTGTTCCTTTCCTGGGCTTCACTTCAACAGGTTCAGCTGACCTCCCTCCCCCACCTGGGGTCAGGTTACAGCTTCCAGGGATGCACAGAGGGGAGGGCGTTGCCTCCTTGCTTCCAGCGTTAGCCCCTATCTCTTCACATAGACACCCAAGAAATGCATAGGGGAAACTGAGGCACGCACACACAGTACTCCCACTTCGTCACAGGGGGGTCCCGTGCCCCAGGGGTCGTGTGCAGGGAAACAGGGCCCCAGGCTCCAGCCCGCGGACTGAGGGGGGTTCCCATGCCCCATGGGCCGTGTGCAGGGATACAGGGCCCCAGGCTCCAGCCCACGGACTGAGGGGGGTTCCCATGCCCCATGGGCCGTGTGCAGGGAAACGGGGCCCTAGGCTCCAGCCTGCGGACTGAGGGGGGGGTCCCGTGCCCCAAGGGTCGTGTGCAGGGAAACGGGGCCCCAGGCTCCACCCCGCGGACTGAGGGGGGGTCCCGTGCCCCATGGGTCGTGTGCAGGGAAACGGGGCCCCAGGCTCCAGCCCGCGGACTGAGGGGGGTTCCCGTGCCCCATGGGTCGTGTGCAGGGAAACGGGGTCCCAGGCTCCAGCCCGCGGACTGAGGGGGGGTCCCGTGCCCCATGGGTCGTGTGCAGGGAAACGGGGCCCCAGGCTCCAGCCCGCGGACTGAGGGGGGTTCCCGTGCCCCATGGGCCGTGTGCAGGGAAACGGGGCCCCAGGCTCCAGCCCGCGGACTGAGGGGGGGTCCCGTGCCCCAGGGGTCGTGTGCAGGGAAACGGGGCCCCAGGCTCCAGCCCGCGGACTGAGGGGGGTTCCCATGCCCCATGGGCCGTGTGCAGGGAAACGGGGCCCCAGGCTCCAGCCCGCGGACTGAGGGGGGGTCCCGTGCCCCAGGGGTCGTGTGCAGGGAAACGGGGCCCCAGGCTCCAGCCCGCGGACTGAGGGGGGGTCCCGTGCCCCAGGGGTCGTGTGCAGGGAAACGGGGCCCCAGGCTCCAGCCCGCGGACTGAGGGGGGGTCCCGTGCCCCATGGGTCGTGTGCGGGGAAACGGGGCCCCAGGCTCCGGCCCGCGGACTGAGGGGGGGTCCCGTGCCTCAGGGGTCGTGTGCGGGGAAACGGGGCCCCAGGCTCCGGCCCGCGGACTGAGGGGGGGTCCCGTGCCTCAGGGGTCGTGTGCAGGGAAACGGGGTCCCAGGCTCCAGCCCGCGGACTGAGGGGGGGGTCCCGTGCCCCAGGGGTCGTGTGCAGGGAAACGGGGTCCCAGGCTCCAGCCCGCGGACTGAGGGGGGGTCCCGTGCCCCATGGGTCGTGTGCAGGGAAACGGGGTCCCAGGCTCCAGCCCGCGGACTGAGGGGGGGTCCCGTGCCCCAGGGGCCGTGTGCAGGGAAACGGGGCCCCAGGCTCCGGCCCGCGGACTGAGGGGGGGTCCCGTGCCTCAGGGGTCGTGTGCAGGGAAACGGGGTCCCAGGCTCCAGCCCGCGGACTGAGGGGGGGGTCCCGTGCCCCAGGGGTCGTGTGCAGGGAAACGGGGTCCCAGGCTCCAGCCCGCGGACTGAGGGGGGGTCCCGTGCCCCATGGGTCGTGTGCAGGGAAACGGGGCCCCAGGCTCCAGCCCGCGGACTGAGGGGGGGTCCCGTGCCCCAGGGGTCGTGTGCAGGGAAATGTGGCTGCAGGATTCCAGCCGAAGTTTCCACTTGCCACAGACGGGCGGCCTGGAGCCCCCTGGAGAGGGGCCTTGGCCCAGCCCTGCAGCTGCTGGGGAGCAGGGTGACCAAGGGACCCGCTGGCCCCCGTTCTCCCGGAGGGGCCAAGTTCTGGGGCTTGCCCTGCCCCCCAGTGAAATCCCCACGGCTCCTGGCCCTCGGGCCATGCTGCTAGGCCAGCTCTCTTCTGGGGGGCAGGGGTGCTGTGCCCATGGGACTCTTTCCAAGGGTCATGCAGGGGCTGGGCTGGGTTTCCCAGAGAGCCAGCTCGGTCCAGGGCCCTGATTTGTGTAGTGGGTCTGTGGGCAGGACGCTCACTGAGCCGGGCCCTTGGCCAAAGGCAGCCGTGGACTCGGGCTGAGGGATGTCCGGGGCAGAGGGCTCAGGGAGGGTTGGGGAGTTCTCAGCCTGGCTTCTCGGGCTGTTTAGAAGCGGACAGAAGGGTGAGTGCAGCCAGTGCTGGCGCTTGCTGAGGGAGCTTGCAGCGCAGAGGCCCTGTGGGGCGGTGCAAGGGAGGGACCCCACAGACCCTGGGGCAGGGGGCCTGGGCCAGGCAGCGAAGCTCCCCCGGCCCCTCGGGGGAGGTTCTGCGGTGGTGGTGGGGATGCTGATGTGTCTCAGGCTGGAACTGGCTGCTGCCAGGAGCTTGGGGGCTTTATCCTCCCTGGGTGACCCAGGCTGGGCTCTGGGGCTCCCTCAGCCCTGGCCTGGCACTGCAGAGAAAGGGCTCCCAGCACAGGTGGGAGGGACCTCGGGAGGCCCTGGTCCAACCCCCTGCTCGAAGCCCTGAAAACCTCCAAGGAAGGAGATTCCACCACCTGAGGAGAGCTGAACAAGGACTGTGCTCTGGGGCGTTCCCCAACAACCTCGCGTCTCTCCCGGGGGACGGGGAAAGTAGCTCATGTGCTCAGCGTTCGGTCTGTGTCGCACCCGATCTTCAGTCTGACGCGGGATCCCTGCAGCAGGAGAGATGCTAATTAAGGAGGCCATGAACCTTGGAAATGAAATGAAACCTGAAGTCCAGAGGAGCCCCCGAAAGACCTGTGGGGAGTGGAGGGCAAGTTGAGGAAGCGTTCCCTGCACAGCTTACCTCTCCCTTCCCATCGTCCTGGACGGAGCGCAAATGTCGGGAGTCAGCGGGGGATGGGGGTTTTGCCATCGACCGGGCTGTACGGCGTGAAGCTGTAATATCGGATGTGTGCCTGAGGACTGTATGTTTGCACCGGTGAGCTGGGAATGGAGAAAGGCAGCAGAAAGTGGAATCCCAGCTTTTGAAACAAGCTGCCCACGGCACCCCGAAGCCGCTCCTGGCTAGTGACTCATTCAGCGTGAGAACAGGGACAGCGAGTTCATCACAACGGAAGTCAAATCCCAACCATCTCAGAACACAGCGGCTCCAAGGAGAGGGAAGCAATCCAAAGTCACCCCTGTCTCTGAGACTTGCAGTTGAATGGTTTCTCTTTTCCTAACCCGCAGAGTCTCCCCCAGCGGAAGGGCATCGTCCCTGGAGAAGGGTCCTGGAGAGGGATTTTCTTGCTGGCATAGGCCATCCGCCTCCCCGAAAGGGGGGAGTGAGCTCGCGGCCGGGGCAGATGTAGTTGTGCTGACTTCCGTTCCCCAAGCAGCCCAGGCCTGAGGGGTTGGCACCTGCTGAACAGTTCAGTCAAAATAGCTCCGTCGGTCAGGGGGGTGTTGTGGCGAAGTGGGAGTACTGTGTGTGTGTGTGTGCCTCGGTTTCCCCTTCGCATTTCTTAAGGAATAGGGGCTGACACTGGAAGCAAGGAGGCGACGCCCCCCCCCTCTCAAGGAGGCATCCCAGATGCTCCCAGGTGTTGGAGGGAGGTCAGGTGATACCTCCAGCCGGGAAATCAGACAAAGGAGAGCACGTAGGGACTGGAGGGGGGGGTTGTCAGTCTGGGTCTGGCTGGGAAAGGGCAGAGAGCTCCAGGCAAGCTGTCCTAGCTCTCTGGTCCCCCAAGATGGGTCCAGCTGAGGGCTCACGCTCGCTGTATGGTCTGGGTTAGACCAGATAAAGGTCATCAAATACATTTCTGTTTTACTGTCTGGCTGAGAGTCACGTTTGACTGTGGATTTGGGGTGCAGAACCCACGGGCTCCCCCAGGACCACATCCGGGCAGGTTCACTGGGGGAAGCGCACAGAGGGGCAGAAGATGCTGAATGCTCCCAGGTCAGACCCAGGAAGCTGGGGACCCCTGAAGCTCCTGGCCTGGGAGCAGTTCCAGCCCATCGCCCAGGCGCTCAGTGACAGGTGTCAAAGGGGAACCTGCTCCTGGGCGAGACGGCTACGCCAACCTAACCCCAGCATCGCTCAGGGCATCCAGGGAGCTGTGGGCCTAAAGCGAGGGAAAGACGCCCTCCGCCATGGGGTTGTGCCAGCCTAGACCCCCGCAGCACAGACAAAGATCAGAGAGCAGAAGCCAAAGGGCCCAGGGGAGGGGGTGAGCACTGAGCCTGCACAGTGGGGTGAGGGCACCAGGTGAGGCCCTGGGATGGAGAAGGAAGAGTCCAAGGAGGAGGACCCGGCAAAACACTGCCAAGCAGGGATGGAGGCAGAGCAGCGGGCAGCTCCCCTTAGGGCCAAGTCAGGCCATGGTCCAAGGCCCCCAGAGGCAGACGAGAGACCAGACCAGCAGCTCCCAAAGCCCGGGGAAGAGACAGAAAGCAGCAAAGGAGTCAGCAGCCTGAACGCCCATGAAACAGGCAGCGGAGAGCACAGGGCGTTACAAGACCAGAGCAGGGGCCCGAACTCCCCTTTCCTCTGGGGGACCGAACGATCGCCCCGAGTGGAACAACAGAGAACGAAGGGGCAGGGAGATCCCGCCCCCCGCAAAGCGCCGAAAGCAGGAGCTCTACAGACGGGGAGGCACAGCCTCCACCGCTCCGACCCGGGCCCCTCCACTCCCCGGGGTCTCGTCTGTCTTTTACCGCTCACCGGGGGAGAGCGCGAACGCAGCCCCCACCGCTCCGACCCAGGCCCCTCCACTCCCCGGGGTCTCGTCTGTCTTTCACCGCTCGCCGGGGGAGAGCGCGAACACAGCCCCCACCGCTCCGACCCGGACCCCTCCACTCCCCGGGGTCTCCTCTGTCTTTCACCGCTTGCCGGGGGAGAGCGCGAACGCAGCCCCCACCGCTCCGACCCGGACCCCTCCACTCCCCAGGGTCTCCTCTGTCTTTCACCGCTCGCCGGGGGAGAGCGCGAACGCAGCCCCCACCGCTCCGACCCGGACCCCTCCACTCCCCGGGGTCTCGTCGGTGTTTCACCGCTCGCCGGGGGAGAGCGCGAACGCAGCCCCCACCGCTCCGACCCGGACCCCTCCACTCCCCGGGGTCTCCTCTGTCTTTCACCGCTCGCCGGGGGAGAGCGTGAACGCAGCCACCACCGCTCCGACCCGGACCCCTCCACTCCCCGGGGTCTCCTCTGTCTGTCACCGCTCGCCGGGGGAGAGCGCGAACGCAGCCCCCCACCGCTCCGACCCGGACCCCTCCACTCCCCGGGGTCTCCTCTGTCTTTCACCGCTCGCCGGGGGAGAGCACGAACGCAGCCCCCACCGCTCCGACCCGGGCCTCTCCACTCCCCGGGGTCTCATCTGTCTGTCACCGCTCGCCGGGGGAGAGCGCGAACGCAGCCCCCACCGCTCCGACCCGGACCCCTCCACTCCCGGGGTCTCCTCTGTCTGTCACCGCTCGCCGGGGGAGAGCACGAACGCAGCCCCCACCGCTCCGACCCGGACCCCTCCACTCCCCGGGGTCTCCTCTGTCTTTCACCGCTCGCTGGGGGAGAGCGCGAACGCAGCCCCCACCGCTCCGACCTGGACCCCTCCACTCCCCGGGGTCTCCTCTGTCTTTCACCGCTTGCCGGGGGAGAGCGAGAACGCAGCCCCCACTGCTCCGACCCGGGCCTCTCCACTCCCCGGGGTCTCCTGTCTTTCACCGCTCGACGGGGGGGGAGCGCGAACGCAGCCCCCACCGCTCCGACCCGGGCCCCTCCACTCCCCGGGGTCTCATCTGTCTGTCACCGCTCGCCGGGGAAGAGCGCGAACGCAGCCCCCACCGCTCCGACCCGGGCCCCTCCACTCCCCGGGGTCTCCTCTGTCTTTCACCGCTCGCCGGGGGAGAGCGCGAACGCAGCCCCCACCGCTCCGACCCGGACCCCTCCACTCCCCGGGGTCTCCTCTGTCTTTCACCGCTCGCCGGGGAAGAGCGCGAACGCAGCCCCCACCGCTCCGACCCGGGCCCCTCCACTCCCCGGGGTCTCGTCTGTCTGTCACTGCTCGCCGGGGGAGAGCGCGAACGCAGCCCCCACCGCTCCGACCCGGACCCCTCCACTCCCGGGGTCTCATCTGTCTGTCACCGCTCGCCGGGGGAGAGCGAGAACGCAGCCCCCACCGCTCCGACCCGGACCCCTCCACTCCCCGGGGTCTCCTCTGTCTGTCACCGCTCGCCGGGGCAGAGCGCGAACGCAGCCCCCACCGCTCCGACCCGGACCCCTCCACTCCCCGGGGTCTCGTCTGTCTTTCACCGCTCGCCGGGGGAGAGCGAGAACGCAGCCCCCACCGCTCCGACCCGGACCCCTCCACTCCCCGGGGTCTCGTCTGTCTTTCACCGCTCGCCGGGGGAGAGCGCGAACGCAGCCCCCACCGCTCCGACCCGGGCCCCTCCACTCCCCGGGGTCTCCTCTGTCTTTCACCGCTCGCCGGGGGAGAGCGCGAACGCAGCCCCCACCGCTCCGACCCGGACCCCTCCACTCTCCGGGGTCTCCTCTGTCTGTCACCGCTCGCCGGGGGAGAGCGCGAACGCAGCCCCCACCGCTCCGACCCGGACCCCTCCACTCCCCGGGGTCTCCTCTGTCTTTCACCGCTTGCCGGGGGAGAGCGAGAACGCAGCCCCCACTGCTCCGACCCGGGCCCCTCCACTCCCCGGGGTCTCCTGTCTTTCACCGCTCGCCGGGGGGGGAGCGCGAACGCAGCCCCCACCGCTCCGACCCGGACCCCTCCACTCCCCGGGGTCTCGTCGGTGTTTCACCGCTCGCCGGGGGAGAGCGCGAACGCAGCCCCCACCGCTCCGACCCGGGCCCGTCCACTCCCCGGGGTCTCCTCTGTCTGTCACCGCTCGCCGGGGGAGAGCGCGAACGCAGCCCCCCACCGCTCCGACCCGGACCCCTTCACTCCCCGGGGTCTCCTGTCTTTCACCGCTCACCGGGGGAGAGCGCGAACGCAGCCCCCACCGCTCCGACCCGGACCCCTTCACTCCCCGGGGTCTCCTCTGTCTTTCACCGCTCACCAGGGGAGAGCGTTAATGCAGCCCCCACCGCTCCGACCCGGACCCCTCCACTCCCCGGGGTCTCCTCTGTCTTTCACCGCTCGCCGGGGGAGAGCGCGAACGCAGCCCCCACCGCTCCGACCCGGACCCCTCCACTCCCCGGGGTCTCCTCTGTCTTTCACCGACGAGATATATTTGCTCCAATCCCTCAGATAGAGACAAACACCTACAAGATCTCTACCAAGCATTCTTAAAACTACAATACCCACCTAGGGAAGTGAAAAAACAGATTGACAGAGACAGAAGAGTACCCAGAAGCCACCTACTACAGGACAGGCCCAACAAAGACAAAAACAGAACACCATTAGCCGTCGCCTTCAGACCCCAACTAAGCCTCTCCAACGCATCATCAAAGACCTACAGCCTATCCTGAAAGATGATCCCTCACTCTCACAGATCTTGGGAGACAGACCAGTCCTCGCTTACAGACAGCCCCCAACCTGAAGCAAATACTCACCAGCAGCCACATACCATACAACAAAACCACTAACCCAGGTACCTATCCTTGTAACAAAGCCTGATGCCAACTCTGTCCTTGTATCCACTAAACAGACACCATCATAGGACCTAATCACATCAGCCATACCATCAGAGGCTCATTCACCTGCACAGCGACCAATGTGATATATGCCATCATGTGCCAGCAATGCCCCTCTGCTATGTACATTGGCCAAACCGGCCAGTCTCTACGCAAAAGAATAAATGGACACAAATCTGACATCAGGAATCATAACATT
Source organism: Sternotherus odoratus (assembly GCA_032164245.1). Lineage (NCBI taxonomy): Eukaryota > Metazoa > Chordata > Testudines > Kinosternidae > Sternotherus > Sternotherus odoratus. Next base: position 730,752 of record JAVMKO010000003.1, on the reverse strand, counting down.
CAAAAACCAGTAGGAGAACACTTCAGTCTTCCTGACCATTCCATTAAAGATTTGATGGTGTCAGTTTTGAAACAGAAAAACTTCCAAAACAGACACCAACGAGAAACTGAGGAACTGGAATTAATTTTCAAATTGGATACAATTAACCAGGGGCTAAATAGGACTTGCGAATGGTTCTCTCATTACACTAGTTGATTGCATTTCCTGAGTTAATTTACCTTCCATGTAAATTTACCTTCAGGTGTTAAATCCTGCCTGACAGAAATCCATTTCAAAAGGTATTTTCTTTTCCTATTGATAATGGCCCATCTAAATTTAACAGCCTCTTAGCATTGGTATGCTGATGTACAACTTTTTTTTTCTTCTTCTTTCTTTCTGTGTGTATAAATGCATCTTACTTCTGTTCCATTCTATGCATCCGATGAAGTGAGCTATAGCCCACGAAAGCTTATGCTGAAATAAACTGGTTAGTCTCTAAGGTGCTACAAAGTCTTCCTCGTTTTATTTACGGATACAGACTAACACGGCTGCTAATCTTCAGCAAATCCATTGTAAGTGTCCATTTACAATCATGCTTCTCATGCCACAACTTTGGCTTAATACCATTGGAGTTTGGGCCTTTTAGGGTTAACCTGTGGCTTCCCTTTGCAAAAGTAAGTTTTCCCTTTGTTCCTTGTCCTGAAGTATCAAACTGGGATTTCTTTTCTTGCTTAATAGAATTTACTGGCTGATTGGGTGTGTGCTCTCTGCTACCAGCAACTAGCAAGTCCTCTTCTCCCTGCCAGCCAAGAGATTTGCCTTTTCACACTCAGAAGCCAGTTGACTTGTTTTTAGATCCTTAACTGCTACCACTTTCAAGGCTGGGTTCTGTCTTAAAGAGATACCATCCATTTTTACTAATAAGCTAGATTTAAAGTTCTGCTGTTCTTCCCTTACCAACAACAAGCTGGCCAAACACAGCCATTTTGCCATAGGGCTGTTAAAATTCCTTGATTAACTCACTTTCACATCCTGTGTGAAACTGCCCGCTCCGATGACCAGGAGAATCTCTTTCCCCAGGAACTTCTTTAGGCAACAATTTACCCCTCACAGAAATTCTGACTTTACCCTCTTCACCCAGGGCTTGCTCCAAATAGGGTGACCAGACAGCAAGTGTGAAAAATCGGGATGGGGGTGGGGGGTAATAGGAGCCTATAAAACAAAAAGACCCAAAAATTGGGACTGTCCCTATAAAATCGGGACATCTGGTCACCCTAGCTCCAAAGCAACACCTTCCTGAGCAACAAGAGACTCTTTCTGGGTCTTACATCCATGATCACCTTGGAGACAACTGGATCATTCTGAACCATCACAGGCTTAAAGGCAGCTTCTGTTTGCCCCACAGACAAAGAGCTGGAGACCCATTCACCTGTCACACAGCTTGGGATCTCACGTCCCTTGTCCCAGCACACAGGGCTGTTCACAGTCCACTGCTTGGAGACTGAGGTAGCTTCCTCCATAGGCGAGTCAATACCCCTGACAGACACAGGCACACTCCCTTCACTGTCACACTTCTCCACACAGGACACAGGTGAGGCAGAGGGACACTTCTCTTCCACCATCCTCGCCTTCCCACACTGCTGACTAGATACAGCCAGCAGCTCACCAGGCTGCCTAGGCTCATCCAACCTTTCCAGGGACATCGCCACTCCCGACAGACACACACTGCTGCTCTTCTCACTACACTGAGCTACTTTCAGCAAACCACAATTACTCTTTTCAGGTTCACTTTTACAAGCTGTACTGTTACCTGCACAAATTCTCTATCCCTTCCACACTACAGGGACACACACCTTTACCCAATTCCTAGGGCTCCGGGCACATCTTCCTGTGGGTTGGCAGCATCTTTAGCCACTGAAAGAGCCTCACACAGTAATATTCTTCTCCTCTATTTATTGACAATTCCCAAACAAGCAGAATACACAAGCTAAGCACAGTATCACGCTCCCCAGTCCTGGGACAGGCAAGCAGGCTTCCCCTGCATATGACAGGCAGGGTCAGTCTCTGGATCTTAGCTGCTGCACCTCATGCTAAGAAAAGTCCTGGCAGCTTTAATCTCAGACTGGGTCTTGGAGGGGAGTTCTTTTCCTCAGGGGTTCCTTATCTCCTTTGGTCTTCTTCCAGCCCTTTTCCTCCTTGCTTCTGATACTTCTGATCTTCTTCTCCTCAGCTCCTTCTTGGACCCCAGATTTTATAATGCAATTTGAGTCTTGCTTCTCTTAACCAATGATCTTAGTATAATTTTACTAACCAATCATAACAAAATGACCTAACCAATCCTACCCCATCACCTTACCTGATTTGCACCTAGCACAATTAATTATACAGGAGACAGAAACCTTTTCAAACCAGACAGAGATCACAGGTCAAACAATAGGAAAGTGTCCTGACAATGCTTTATCTGGTGACAGTGAGAACTATTAGGGCGAGTCCCCTTCTCACAGCCTGGGGTGAATCTTTTCAGTACATTTTAGATGGAATGTGAGTATGTGACTCCAGGGCTCCAGCTAATGGCTGCTGCATCTTCAGTCTGGCTGCAGAAGGCGGCTTTGGTTCAGGCCTCCAGCATGGCTACAGAAAAGCCGGATAGTTACAGTACTAGCCAACAATACCTCCCCCTTTCTAATCCTCCAGTTGCCTTTCCTGGAGCGCTCCCAGGCTGGAGAGGTTGGTGATTGTTTTCCACAATGCCCAGCCTGCTGCTGCTTTCACAGCCCTTTTCTTTGGTTTCGGTTTCATGCACGGACAGAAAGTGTCAACCCCCTGACAAGCAGAATCCAGGCTTCTCTCCCCTGGAACGCGTCTTGTCCCCATGGGCATGGACCCTTTCACCAAGGAGAGGGGGCTCCTCAGCTAATACCCACCCCTCCTGGTCCCTTTGCTTGGTTTCCATTCCCCCCTGTTGCTTCAGGGTGAACATTCTGCCAGGCAGGTGGTCACCCTTTGACACAATGCCACAAGTACTCTGCTCTTACTGTGTTTGGCTGGAGCAATTCGGTCCAAACAACCTTAGGCTGAGCCTCACTAGGATCTGACTTCCAGAGTAGAAAGGAGCCTTTTGTGCTTCTGGTGACCTCTATTCCTCGACTGCTAAGCCATGGTGGCATTCTTCCGCTCCTCTAATTGATTTGGGATACTCATTCTTCCGCTCCTCTCGTTGATATGGGATACTCATTCTTCCGCTCCTCTAATTGATTTGGGATACTCATTCTTCCGCTCCTCTAATTGATTTGGGATACTCATTCTTCCGCTCCTCTCATTGATTTGGGATACTCATTCTTCCGCTCCTCTCATTGATTTGGGATACTCATTCTTCCGGTCCTCATTGATATGGGATACTCATTCTTCCGGTCCTCATTGATTTGGGATACTCATTCTTCCGCTCCTCTCGTTGATTTGGGATACTCATTCTTCCGCTCCTCTCGTTGATATGGGATACTCATTCTTCCGCTCCTCTCGTTGATATGGGATACTCATTCTTCCGCTCCTCTCGTTGATATGGGATACTCATTCTTCCGCTCCTCTCGTTGATTTGGGATACTCATTCTTCCGCTCCTCTCGTTGATTTGGGATACTCATTCTTCCGCTCCTCTCGTTGATATGGGATACTCATTCTTCCGCTCCTCTCGTTGATATGGGATACTCATTCTTCCGCTCCTCTCGTTGATATGGGATACTCATTCTTCCGCTCCTCTCGTTGATATGGGATACTCATTCTTCCGCTCCTCTCGTTGATTTGGGATACTCATTCTTCCGCTCCTCTCGTTGATATGGGATACTCATTCTTCCGCTCCTCTCGTTGATATGGGATACTCATTCTTCCGCTCCTCTCGTTGATATGGGATACTCATTCTTCCGCTCCTCTCGTTGATATGGGATACTCATTCTTCCGCTCCTCTCGTTGATTTGGGATACTCATTCTTCCGCTCCTCTCGTTGATTTGGGATACTCATTCTTCCGCTCCTCTCGTTGATTTGGGATACTCATTCTTCCGCTCCTCTCGTTGATATGGGATACTCATTCTTCCGCTCCTCTCGTTGATATGGGATACTCATTCTTCCGCTCCTCTCGTTGATATGGGATACTCATTCTTCCGCTCCTCTCGTTGATATGGGATACTCATTCTTCCGCTCCTCTCGTTGATATGGGATACTCATTCTTCCGCCCCTCTCGTTGATTTGGGATACTCATTCTTCCGCTCCTCTCGTTGATATGGGATACTCATTCTTCCGCTCCTCTCGTTGATATGGGATACTCATTCTTCCGGTCCTCTCGTTGATATGGGATACTCATTCTTCAGCTCCTCTCGTTGATATGGGATACTCATTCTTCCGCTCCTCTCGTTGATTTGGGATACTCATTCTTCCGCTCCTCTCGTTGATATGGGATACTCATTCTTCCGCTCCTCTCGTTGATATGGGATACTCATTCTTCCGGTCCTCATTGATTTGGGATACTCATTCTTCCACTCCTCTCGTTGATATGGGATACTCATTCTTCCGCTCCTCTCATTGATTTGGGATACTCATTCTTCCGCTCCTCTCATTGATTTGGGATACTCATTCTTCCGCTCCTCTCATTGATATGGGATACTCATTCTTCCGGTCCTCATTGATTTGGGATACTCATTCTTCCGCTCCTCTCATTGATTTGGGATACTCATTCTTCCGCTCCTCTCATTGATATGGGATACTCATTCTTCCGGTCCTCATTGATTTGGGATACTCATTCTTCCGGTCCTCATTGATTTGGGATACTCATTCTTCCGCTCCTCTCATTGATATGGGATACTCATTCTTCCGCTCCTCTCATTGATTTGGGATACTCATTCTTCCGGTCCTCTCATTGATATGGGATACTCATTCTTCCGGTCCTCATTGATTTGGGATACTCATTCTTCCGCTCCTCTCATTGATTTGGGATACTCATTCTTCCGCTCCTCTCATTGATATGGGATACTCATTCTTCCGGTCCTCTCATTGAGTTGGGATACTCATTCTTCCGCTCCTCTCGTTGATATGGGATACTCATTCTTCCGCTCCTCTCATTGATTTGGGATACTCATTCTTCCGCTCCTCTCATTGATTTGGGATACTCATTCTTCCTCTCCTCTCATTGATTTGGGATACTCATTCTTCCGCTCCTCTCATTGATACGGGATACTCATTCTTCCGGTCCTCATTGATTTGGGATACTCATTCTTCCGCTCCTCTCATTGATTTGGGATACTCATTCTTCCGCTCCTCTCATTGATATGGGATACTCATTCTTCCGGTCCTCATTGATTTGGGATACTCATTCTTCCGGTCCTCATTGATTTGGGATACTCATTCTTCCGCTCCTCTCATTGATATGGGATACTCATTCTTCCGGTCCTCATTGATTTGGGATACTCATTCTTCCGCTCCTCTCATTGATTTGGGATACTCATTCTTCCGCTCCTCTCATTGATATGGGATACTCATTCTTCCGGTCCTCATTGATTTGGGATACTCATTCTTCCGGTCCTCATTGATTTGGGATACTCATTCTTCCGCTCCTCTCATTGATATGGGATACTCATTCTTCCGCTCCTCTCATTGATTTGGGATACTCATTCTTCCGGTCCTCTCATTGATATGGGATACTCATTCTTCCGGTCCTCATTGATTTGGGATACTCATTCTTCCGCTCCTCTCATTGATTTGGGATACTCATTCTTCCGCTCCTCTCATTGATATGGGATACTCATTCTTCCGGTCCTCTCATTGAGTTGGGATACTCATTCTTCCGCTCCTCTCGTTGATATGGGATACTCATTCTTCCGCTCCTCTCATTGATTTGGGATACTCATTCTTCCGCTCCTCTCATTGATTTGGGATACTCATTCTTCCTCTCCTCTCATTGATTTGGGATACTCATTCTTCCGCTCCTCTCATTGATATGGGATACTCATTCTTCCGGTCCTCATTGATTTGGGATACTCATTCTTCCGCTCCTCTCATTGATTTGGGATACTCATTCTTCCGCTCCTCTCATTGATATGGGATACTCATTCTTCCGGTCCTCATTGATTTGGGATACTCATTCTTCCGGTCCTCATTGATTTGGGATACTCATTCTTCCGCTCCTCTCATTGATATGGGATACTCATTCTTCCGCTCCTCTCATTGATTTGGGATACTCATTCTTCCGGTCCTCTCATTGATATGGGATACTCATTCTTCCGGTCCTCATTGATTTGGGATACTCATTCTTCCGCTCCTCTCATTGATTTGGGATACTCATTCTTCTGCTCCTCTCATTGATATGGGATACTCATTCTTCCGGTCCTCATTGATTTGGGATATTCATTCTTCCGGTCCTCATTGATTTGGGATACTCATTCTTCCGCTCCTCTCATTGATATGGGATACTCATTCTTCCGGTCCTCATTGATTTGGGATACTCATTCTTCCGCTCCTCTCATTGATTTGGGATACTCATTCTTCCGGTCCTCATTGATTTGGGATACTCATTTTGTCTGAGCCGGTACTAGGATGTTTGTAAATAGTCCCCATGCTGCTTGCGGGTGTGTAACCCTTGTGAACAGTGCCTTTTACTTAGCACCATAGAATCCTATTCTAGCGGGCTTGGAAGGGAACCTCAGGAGGTTCTAGTCCAACCCCCTGCTCAAAGCAGGACCCATCCCAACTAAATCATTAATAAAAAAAAAAAAGTGAGTATGCACATTATCATAGATTATCCTGTTTACAGACTAATACAGGCCTAATTCACTCTCCTGAGCGTACAGCTGTTCCAGCTGTTCCTTACCAGGATGTTGCTTTGCTGACCCCGCACTCATCACACCCCTGCACTGCCCTTGACCACTTCCTTTGTCAGTCTGCCATGACTTGCTGCATCTCCTCGCCATTCCTCCGCAGGACCCTTCCCCCTACAGAGGGAGATTCCCCCACCTCCCTAGGGAACCCATCCCAGTGCTTCACCACCCTGCTAGGGAAAAAGTATCTCCTAATATCCAACCTAAACCTCCCCCACTGCAACTTGAGACCATTACTCCTTGTTCTGTCATTAGGTACCACTGAGAACAGTCTAGATCCATCTTCTTTAGAACCCCCTTTCAGGTCGTTGAAAGCAGCTATCATATCCCCCCTCAGTCTTCTCTTCTGGAGACTAAACAATCCCAGTTCCCTCAGCCTCTCCTCATAAGTCATGTGCTCCAGCCCCCTAATCATTTTTGTGGCCCTCCGCTGGATTCTCCAATTTTTCCACATCCTTCTTGTAGTGTGGGCCCCAAAACAGGACACAGTACTCCAGATGAGGCCTCACCAATGTCGAATAGAGGGGAACGATCATGTCCCTCGATCTGCTGGCAATGCCCCTACTTATACAGCCCAAAATGCCATTAGCCTTCTTGGCCACAAGGGCACACTGGTGACTTATGACCAGTGGGAGGGATAGCTCAGTGGTTTGAGCATTGGCCTGCTAAACCCAGAGTTATGAGCTCAATCCTTGAGGGGGCCATTTAGGGATATGGGGGCAAAAATAGGGATTGGTCCTGCTTTGAGCAGGGGACTGGACTAGATGATCTCCTGAGGTCCCTTCCAATTCTATGATTCTCATCCACTGTAATCCCTAGGCCCTTTTCTGCAGACCTAGCCATTTGGTCCCTAGTCTGTAGCAGTGCATGGGATTCTTCCGTCCTAAGTGCAGGACTCTGCACTTCTCCTTGTTGAACCTCATCAAATTTCTTTTGGCCCAATCCTCTAATTTGTCTAGGTTCCTCTGTATCCTATCCCTACCCTCCTCCCCACCCCCACCTCCACCCCCCCGCCACACCCCCACCCCCTTTGTATCCTATCCCTACCCTCCAGTGTATCTACCACTCCTCCCAGTTTAGTGTCATCTGCAAACTTGCTGAGGGTGCAGTCCACACCATCCTCCAGATCATTGACAAAGATATTGAATAAAACCGGCCCCAGGACCGACCCTTGGGGCACTCCACTTGATACCGGCTGCCAACTAGACATGGAGCCATTGATCACTACCCGTTGAGCCCGACGATCCAGCCAGCTTTCTATCCACCTTATGGTCCATTCATCCAGCCCATACTTCTTTAACTTGCTGGCAAGAATACTGTGGGAAACAGTATCAAAAGCTTTGCTAAAGTCAAGGAATAACACATCCACTGCTTTCCCCTCATCCACAGAGCCAGTTATCTCATCGTAAAAGGCAACTTCTAACAGCCTTCCTACGGTTTGTATTGTTCCCCTTTTCCAAGTGAAGTGTTAACGCGTGGTGGGTTTTTCATATGATTTGCAATACAAGGAGGTTAAATTGAATTACATTGTGGTTGCTTTTCCCTAGAAGTTCAGCTGTAGTCACCTCTTGGAGCAGATCCTGCGCTGCACGTAGCACTAACTCAAGAATTTCCTGGTCTCTTCGGGGTCGCAGGACTGGCGGCTCCAAGAAGCAGGCCTTGTGGTGCCTAGCAGTGTTCTGTGTCCCGCCCTGAGATAACATTTACTCAGACCTTAGGAGGAGAGTTGAAATCACCTTCTGCTTTCGCAGCCTCTTGGACCGCTCCCTGGGGCTCTCGCCATGCAAGCTGGAAGAGGGCCTGTCTCACTTGGCGGCTGGCAGGCGTTCTGGCCCCTGCTTTTGGTAGAAGCTAGAACAGGACTGGACTGCATCATTTGCGGGGGGGTGGGGGGTGGGAGGAGGGGGCTGTGTTTGCACTTCCCCCAGCATTTGGTCAAGTGAAGAAAGAGAAAGCCGGCTTCTTGCCGCAGTCCCTCATCTTCAATGCAATTGAATTGTTTTTCTTTCTCCTGGGAGATTGGTTGTGTTTGGAAGTGCACAAAAAGTCTTAACCATAACGAGATGCAAAACAAATAGCAAAATGGGCCATGACAGCGGCTGCGGCAAAGAGGAGATCACAGGCCAAGTAGGAGTCTCAACGCAATGCTGTGGTGGAAAAAGCAACCCTTGTTGTGGGATTATCAGCAGGAGGGTCATTCCTCTCTCCTCTCCGGGATAGGCTGGACTCTTGGGTCCAGGTGTGAGCACGCGGGAGGGATCCGGAGGAGCCGGAGAAGGCCCCGCGGGGTGAGTGCGGAGCGGGCTCTCGATCGTCCGCCAATGATACTATTGATCATGACACGTGTTACTAATACACGGGGCGTTTCGCCTTATCCCCCAAAAAGATCCTCGACAGGGACTTAAACCCCAAATCCCGCCGCCTCCCCCCTGCTCCGCGGCATAAGTGCGGGGAGGGACTGGGGGCGGCAGGCCCCGGGAGGGGGGCGCTCAGGGGAGGAGGCGGAGCGGGGTGAGCGGGGGGGGCGGGGAGCTGCCCGCAGGGTGCTCGACATGTAGGGGTGGCCGGGGGGGGGAGGGGGATCTGTGCTGCCCCGCCCCAAGTGCCGACTCCGCAGCTCCCATTGGCCAGGAACTGCAGCCCCTCCCCCCATCATGGGGCACCGGCAAAACAGCCCAGGCTCGCCTCCCTCCCCCACCCGACCGGCCGGGGCAAGGGGGGGGGGCGGAGCTCGCTCGGGGCGGGGGACGGGGCTCGAGGGGGCGGAGCTCGCTCGGGGCAGGGGGCGGAGCTCGCGTGGGGCGGGCTCGGGTAGGGGGCGGGGCTATCTAGGGTAGGGGGCGGGGCTCGAGGGGGCGGAGCTCGCTCGGAGTGGAGCTCGCGTGGGGCGGGCTCGGGTAGGGGGCGGGGCTATCCAGGGTAGGGGGCGGGGCTCGATCAGGCCCCGCCCCTCCGCATCCGGCTCCTCCCGCGCAGGCCGGCGCAGTCCCCGCTCCGCTCCGTGCCGCGCACGTGGCCGCCCGGCAGCTCCGCGCCCCGGCCCGCCATGGGCTGCCTGGTGCTGCAGGACGGGGCCGTGCTGCGGGGCCGCCCCTTCGGGGCCGCGCGCTCCGCCGCCGGGGAAGTGGGTGAGTGGGGGGGGGCAGGGAATCGGGGGCGGGTCCCGGGGGAGAGGGGATGGGGGTTGGGTCCCGGGGGTTAGGCCTCGGCAGCGCCTCGGGGGGCGGGCCCTGGCAACCCTCTGGGGCGGGGTGGGGAGGGGGGCCTGGGATGGAGGAGGGGGCGGGGTTGGAGGGAATGGGGTTGGGCGGCGGGGGGGGAGGGGATGGGGCTGGATGGGGGAGGGGATGGGGGAGGGGAGGGGATGGGGCTGGATGGGGGAGGGGAGGGGATGGGGCTGGATGGGGGAGGGGAAGGGAGGGGCTGGATGGGGGAGGGGAAGGGAGGGGACGGATGGGGGAGGGGGAGGGTTGGGGTTGGAGGGGAAGGGAGGGGAGGGGGCTGGATGGGGGAGGGGAGGGGGCTGGAGGGGCCGGGGGAGAGTTGGGGTTGGAGGGGAGGGGGCTGGATGGGGGAGGGGAAGGGGGGGAGGGTTGGGGTTGGAGGGGAGGGGGCTGGAGGGGCCGGGGGAGGGTTGGGGTTGGAGGGGAGGGGGCTGGATGGGGGAGGGGAAGGGGGGGAGGGTTGGGGTTGGAGGGGAGGGGGCTGGAGGGGCCGGGGGAGGGTTGGGGTTGGAGGGGAAGGGCATTATGGGGAGGGGCCGGGGGGCTCTTTCTGATCCCTGTGCCCAGCTCTGCCCTGTGACCCAGCGGTGCGGGTGGGGGGTGTGCAGCTGAGGGGGCAGCATTGGAGCCCAGGGCAGGGGGTCCCTGGTGCTGGGCTGGGCCGGGCCGTAGCCTTTGGCAGCATCCTCCAGACGCTGGGGGCCTTCGAGCCTGGGCTGAGCTGGGTGCATCCCTGGGGGAGAGGTAGGGGGCCCAGGCCCCCCCTATCATCACCCCTGTGGCGCTGCCCGAAATCTCTGGCCCCCCGGGGGGGTGGTGGCTGGCACCTGGCACTGATATCCCAGGCTATGGCCCAGCTCTGCCCCCTCTGTGATGGAGTTAGGGAGAGCACATGGCCGGGGGGTGCAATTCCGGGCTCCGGGTCCCCTTGGTGCAGTGCCGGGCTCCGGGTCCCGGTGGAGCCGTGCTGTGGGGTGCCGGGCTCCGGGTCCCGGCGGAGCTGTGCTGTGCCGGTGCTGTGGGATGCATTGCTGGGCTCCGGGTCCCGGCGGAGCCGTGCTGTGCCAGTGCCGGGGGGTGCAGTGCCGGGCTCCGGGTCCCCGTGGAGCCGTGCTGTGCCGGTGCTGTGGGATGCATTGCTGGGCTCCGGGTCCCGGTGGAGCTGTGCTGTGCCGGTGCTGTGGGGTGCAGTGTCGGGCTCCGGGTCCCGGTGGAGCCGTGCTGTGCCGGTGCCGGGGGGTGCAGTGCCGGGCTCCGGGTCCCGGTGGAGCCGTGCTGTGCCGGTGCCGGGGGGTGCAGTGCCGGGCTCCGGGTCCCGGTGGAGCCGTGCTGTGCCGGTGCTGGGGGGTGCAGTGCCGGGCTCCGGGTCGTGCTGTGCTGAGTGCAGTTTCTCCTTCCCCCCCCCCCCCCGGGGTGCAGTCTTCCAGACCGGCATGGTGGGTTACCCCGAGGCCTTGACAGACCCTTCCTACAAATCCCAGATCCTGGTGCTGACCTACCCGCTGATTGGGAACTACGGCGTCCCGCCAGACGACCTCGACCAGTTCGGGCTCAGCAGGGTGAGCGGGGTGGGGCTGGGGCCGTTTGTGGGGGCAGTTGGCACCTAGGGGCCGCTGCAGGCACCTGGACGAAGCTACGGGGAGGGTGGGAGTTGCTGAGGTCCGGGCAGCGGGTGGGAGCCGTGGAGACTGGCACAGGCGATTTCCCCTGCTCTGAGGGGTAGGGCCGGGTCTGCCGAGGCCCTGGAGTCTCCTGGGACAGACGGAGGGGGCTGGAGTCCTGCTGCGGGTCCCGATCCTGGCGGGGGGGGTGGGGGTGTTGGGGGTCCTCGGTGCCTGTAGGGTGCTGGGGCACAGAGCAGCCTGCTCACTAGGGAAAGGCCGGGCCGCATCCTGTGATGAACCTGCCAGGAATGTGCCGCCTTGGGAGCCCAAGTCCCTGCCCATGGGTGTCTGCCTTGCAGCTCTGCAGTAACAGGGCCCTGCCCCACTCCCATGGGGCCAGCGAGAAGAACCCTGCCCTGGGGCAGCCCCGCACCCAGAGTGCCCTGTGGCAGGGGCCGGGGCAGGCCTGCATCTCCCTGGGGAGGGGTTCCCAGAGGCTGCCCTGGCCAGTGTGCAGGGGCGGGCGTGAGCCCCCGTGACAGGGTGTCTCCCTCCTCGGGGCGCTCACTCCAGCTGGTGGCCCCTGGGAGGTGGGAATGGGGCCCGGGGGTGACTGGAAGTGCTCGGTCACGGCAGCCCTTGCCCCGGGGTGGGGGGAGCCCCCTGCCTGCTTGGGCGTTTGCTGGGGTCCCGCGGAGCCCGCCCAGCTCATCCCTCTCTGTCCGCAGTGGTTCGAGTCCAGCAAGATCCACGTGTCGGCGCTGATCGTGGGCGAGTGCTCGCAGATCCCCAGCCACTGGAGCGCCACACGCTCGCTGGATCAGTGGCTGAAGGAGCAGAACATCCCTGGGCTGGAAGGTGGGGAGAGGAGGGTGTGAGGCTCGGGGGTGAGATGGTGTGACGGGGCTGTTCCTGGCGGGACCCCACTGAGAGGCCAAGTCAGGACAGATCGCTCCAAAGGGGCAGTCACAGCCCAAGCTGGGGTTTCTCCACCTCTAAGGCACCAAACCAGCCGAACAGAACAGACTTTGGTTTCACCCCACTGGCTAACCACAAGTCACACAAGCAATCCCCTTAGACACTCCAGCTTCCCAGTATCACCACCAGCAGCCACCTGTCCTGGGGATCAATGGTTATGAAAACCAATCCCCCAAATAAAGAAAACGGTTCTCCCCAATTCCAAGGAATCAGGCCCCAGACCCAGGTCAATATACAAATCAGATCTTCCCACAAATCACGCTGTTGCCAGCCCGTTAGAATCTAAAATCGAAAGGTTTATTCATAAAGAGAAAGATCTCGGTGGGAGCTGGAATTGGTTCAATGGAATCAATGACATCCAGTGATGGCAAAGTTCTTGGTTCAGGCCTGGAGCAGGGATGGACTAAACTGCAGGTTCAGATCCAGTCTCTGGAGAACAAACATCCCCAGCTGGGACGGGTCCCTCAGTCCTGTGTTCAGAGCTTCAGTTTGCAGTAAAGTTCCGTCCGGAGGGAAGAAGCCGGATTGAAGACGCAATGGAGTTGATGCATCAGCTCTTTATAGTCTTTTCCAGGTGTAAGAATTGTGGAAAATTCCAGCAAAATGGAGTTCTGGGGTCACATGGGCAGGTCACATGTCCGGGCAGGACTCGGGACTTGCAGGAAGCAGCCGTGACCCACATGCTACTGTGGAACCTCCTTAGTTAGACTTAGGTGCAATGGAGCCTCCCAAGGTCTCAGTGGGTCAGTTGTGTGGCTGATGGTCCTTAATAGGCATCAAACACGCCAGGCAGAGCTGACACCAACTTGTCTGGGTGTCCCCCGGACGCATACAGCCCAAGTTTGAGATACAGACAGTAGAGAGCCAATATTCATAACTTTAAATACAAAGATGACACATGCACCCAGACAGCATAATCCCAACCAGCAAACCGTCCCCTGGTCCTAGACACCTTATCTGACCCGTTTACAGCAGATTTGGTGCCTCTACAGGACCTTGGTTGCCACAGTCATCTATACGGTCCCAGTTCATGTCCATAATGTCACTGATGGGGGTTTGGGGTGGGGGTGGATGGTGAGGGGCAGGGGCTCCAGGCTGGGGAGGCAGTGCTGAGGCTGGGGGTGGGGGATGGTGGGGGGCGGTTCTCTGGCACTCACGCTGGGTCCCTGCCAGGGGTGGACACCAGGGCTCTGACGAAGAGGATCCGGGAGAAGGGGACGCTGCTGGGCAGGCTGGTTCTGGACGGGGGCCAAGAGAGGAGCCTGCCCTTCGAGGACCCCAACACACGGCACCTGGTGCGCGAGGTGTCGCTGAAGGTAGGGCTGGGTCTGCCCCCTCGCCCCCCCTGCTGGGGGCTGCGGCAGGCCATGGGGCGGGGGGCAGGGCTGAGGGGGAGGGGAGGGTGTAGGAGCCCTGCAGTTTTCTGTGACGTTTGTGGCCTCGCTCGGTGTGTTTTTGGGGCGGAGTTAGTGTGTTGAAGTGACCCCTCCCCGGGGCCGTGCAGGACGGGGGGTGGGTGGGTGGGGGCTGTGGTGAATGGGTCCGTAAGGAGCAGCTGGCATGTGCTGCACGCGGCCCTAGGAGACCCTGGAGAGCCCCAGTGACCTGGAGGGTGGACTGAGTGGTGGGCGGGGCCATGGAAGAGGCTGAGCGGGGCGGGGTCTCTACGGGGCGGGGCCAGAGCCCCTCTGAGTCTGTTCACGGGGGGCTCAGCTCTGGGGGTGAAGCCGGGGGCTGGCGGCGGTGGGGCTGCGTGGCCGGCCCTCAGGATGGGTGGGGCCTTTGGGACACTTCCCTGTCCAGTGGGTCCATGGCACCAGGCTCCTCCCCTTCTCCTCACAGATCCCCGGGGGGGGGGGAGCCACGTGGGCAGTGGTTCCTGTGGGGCTCATGGCTGGCCTGCCACTGGCCCCCTTTGTCCCTCCTCCTCCCCACAGGAGCCCAGAGTGTTCAACCCCGGCGGCTCGGTCAGGATCACAGCTGTGGATTGTGGCCTGAAATACAACCAGATCCGGTGCCTGTGCCAGCGGGGGGCGGCTGTGACCGTGGTGCCCTGGGACCACCCCCTGGACAGCGCCGGTGAGGGGCTCGGGTGGGGGGGGCTCATCCGTGGGGACAGCTGGGGATCTCGTATCCAGTGTGGGGTACCAGGGCAGTGTGCCCGGCGTGCGTGGGGTGCGGGGCCTGGTGGGGGGGCAGGGAGGGTGGGGGTGCCCCCGGGGGCAGGGGAAGGTGGGGGCCGGGGTGTCAGGGAGGGTGGGGGCTCCCCTGGGGGCAGGGGAGGGTGGGGGCTGGAGGGGGGCCAGGGGAGGGCGGGGGCTGGGGAGGCCGGGAGGACCCCGGGGGCTGCCCTGCTCCTGACCCTCCCTGTCCCGGCAGAGTTTGACGGGCTGTTTGTCAGCAATGGGCCCGGGGACCCGCGCTCCTGCCTGGACACCGTGTCCGGCCTGCGCCGGCTGCTGGCCGAGCCGCACCCCAAGCCGCTCTTCGGGATCTGCCTGGGGCACCAGCTGCTGGCGCTGGCCATCGGCGCCCGGACCTACAAGATGAAGTGAGTGTGGGGGCTGGGCACCGCGGGGGGCTCCCGGGGTGGAGGTGGACAAAGGCCCCGGTGTCGGGGGGGCTCGCAGGGGTCCGCTGTGGGGCTGGGTTATCAGTGCCGGGATCGGGGATCGAGTATCCTGATCAAGTCGCGAAGCCGGGGAAGAGCTCTGCACGGCAGGCTGGCGGGGGGGGGTGGCTGCTCCGTCTCCCCTGAGCCTGCCCCCCGGGCTCCATTGGGCCCCTCGTGCCCTGGGCAGAGCCTTGGGCAGGGGCCACGTCTCCGGAGCTCCCGGTGGGGCCCTCGCTGACCCCTCCCCTCCCGCCCAGGTACGGGAACCGAGGCCACAACCAGCCCTGCATCCACGAGGACTCCCAGCGCTGCTTCATCACCTCGCAGAACCACGGCTTCGCGGTGGAGCCGGGCAGCCTGCCCCCCGGCTGGGCCACGCTCTTCACCAACGCCAACGACCGCTCCAACGAGGGCCTGGTGCACCACACCCAGCCCTTCTTCAGGTGGGCCCGCTCCGGTGCTGTGTGGCAGGGTCTTGGCAAGGGTGGGGGGTGCGTGTCTGACCCGGGCTGGGGGGGAGGGGTTGGTGCGTGCCTGGCCCGGGCTGGGGGGGGGGGGGAGGGGTTGGTGCATGTCTGGCCCCGGGCTGGGGGGGGGGGGAGAGGGGTTGGTGCGTGTCTGGCCCCGGGCTGGGGGGGGGGGGGAGAGGGGTTGGTGCGTGTCTGGCCCGGGCTGGGGGGGGGGGGAGGGGTTGGTGCGTGTCTGGCCCGGGCTGGGGGGGGGGGAGGGGTTGGTGCGTGTCTGACCCGGGCTGGGGGGGGGGGGGAGGGGTTGGTGCGTGTCTGGCCCGGGCTGGGGGGGGGGGGAGGGGTTGGTGCGTGTCTGACCCGGGCTGGGGGGGGGGAGGGGTTGGTGCGTGTCTGACCCGGGCTGGGGGGGGGAGGGGTTGGTGCGTGTCTGACCCGGGCTGGGGGGGGGAGGGGTTGGTGCGTGTCTGACTCGGGCTGGGGGGGGAGGGGTTGGTGCGTGTCTGACCCGGGCTGGGGGGGGGGGAGGGGTTGGTGCGTGTCTGACCCGGGCTGGGGGGGGGAGGGGTTGGTGCGTGTCTGACCCGGGCTGGGGGGGGGGAGGGGTTGGTGCGTGTCTGACTCGGGCTGGGGGGGGGGAGGGGTTGGTGCGTGTCTGACCCGGGCTGGTCTCGTTCTCCCCCCCAGTGTTCAGTTTCACCCGGAGCACCGGGCCGGCCCCACGGACCTGGAGAGTCTCTTTGACGTCTTCCTGGAGACCGTGCGGGACCGGAGCGCCGGCAGCCAGGACTCCAGGACAGGTGGGTGCTGGCCCGGCCCTGGGGGGGCGGCTGGGTGCCCTCGGTGCGCGGAGCTGGGTGCTGGCCCACGGGTGGTGCCCGGCAAGGAGGCTCCCCCGGCCCTTGCGGCCCAGCCGGGTTCTGCTGGTTCGTGTCTGAGCAGCGCGGGGGGGCCCTGCCCCCAGGGGTGCTGCCTGGCAGGCCACCCTCTGAGGCCAGGTTCCAGACGAGGGGCGCCGGGGTGAGTGAGGCCACGTGGGCCCCTCTAGGGAATGTCTCCCTGAGCCCCTCGCGATGCCAGGGGCAAAGTCCCCTGCTCCCTGGCCTGTCCCCCTCGCCAGGAGCGCCGGTCCCAGGCTGCCGGGGGTCTGCCCCGCAGGGCGGCACCATGGGGGGGCGATGCCAGCGGGGGGAGGGCCCGGAGGGGGGCCGGGGGCCCACAGTGGCCATGCTGAGGAGGCTCCCGATCCACTGGCCTGGCTAACGGCTGCCGGGCCTGGCTCTTTCCCCCAGTGCGCGAGAGGCTGCAGGAGCGGCTGGTCTACAAGGGGCCCCCGGCGGACGGGGACACGGCCCGGCCCCGCAAGGTGCTGATCCTGGGCTCGGGGGGCCTCTCCATAGGGCAGGCCGGGGAGTTCGACTACTCGGGCTCGCAGGTGAGTCCCCGGGGCCACGGCCTCGCTTGGGCCCCGGGCGCTGAGAGCCGGTGTCGGGACGCGGGGGCTGCCAAGTGAGAGAGTGCCGAGGGGTTAGTGCAAAGGGGGCAGGGCTGGGGGGGCTGTGACCCCCCGGGGTACAAGCCGGGCTGGAACTGCTGTGTCCCCTTATCCCTCTAGCCCCGGCTTGACTCTCCAGCCCTCTGCATGTGGAGGCTCCCCTGCCACAGGGAGACACCCCCAAACCCGCAGCCTGGCACCCCAGACCTGGGCGTGTCTCACCGCTCAGTGCCGGCTCGTTAGCCAGTCGTGGCCCTGCTCCCGCCGTGAGGTGATGATGAGCGGGGTGGGCCTCGGAGGTGGGACGTGGTTCCAGCGGGAACGAGAGATCCGCCAGCTCATTCCCGCACTTTCCAAGGCGGCTTCACCGTCTGCCATGACAGGCTGGGACCCCGCCCCCCAGCCAGCCCCCCGGTCAGCGGCTCCTGGCCTTTGAGGTCGATCCCCCGGTTTATCCCCTGACTCTCGGTCCTGGGACGGTCTCTGCTGGGTCATAGAGCCAGGCAGCCCCGTGGCCTGTGTGTCCTTCAGGGGAACCTGCCGGTGACTCTCTCCAAGCCCTTCGGTTTCTCACCCCCTGCGTTCGGTCCCTTGTCGTCTGAGGGGCTGGTCCGCAGCCACGCGGGGCAGTCACCCCGCCGATTCCCACAGCTGCCTGGACGAGGCTGATACCCACCTCTTAGGACAGCGACGCTCCACAGATCAGGGCTTCTAAATCCCTCACTAGGCAGACTTCGTACAACACCCTTCCCCATACACAAGTGGGGAACGTGGGCGTTGGAGGGTGTCCCGGGGTTAGTGCAAAGGGGGAAGGGGGATAGGTGTGAAGGGGAAGAGGGTGGCAGAGAGATACAGGGGTGGGAGGGTTGGCGTGAAGGGGAACGAGGGCAGAGGGATGTGGGGGTGGGAGAGTTAGTGTGCAGGAGGATGGGGCGGAGGGAGATGGGGACAGGAGGGTGGGTGTGAGGGGCACAGGCGGAGGGATACGGGGCGGAGGATGGGGGGACGGGGCGGGAGGGTGGGTGTGAGGGGCACAGGCAGAGGGATACGGGGCGGAGGATGGGGGGACGTGGGGGCGGGAGGGTGGGTGTGAGGGGCACAGGCGGAGGGATACGGGGCGGAGGATGGGGGAACGTGGGGGCGGGAGGGAGGGCGTGAGGGGGCACAGGCGGAGGGATACGGGGCGGAGGATGGGGGGACGTGGGGGCGGGAGGGTGGGTGTGAGGGGCACAGGCGGAGGGATACGGGGCGGAGGATGGGGGGACGTGGGGGCGGGAGGGTGGGTGTGAGGGGCACAGGCGGAGGGATACGGGGCGGAGGATGGGGGGACGGGGCGGGAGGGTGGGTGTGAGGGGGCACAGGCGGAGGGATACGGGGCGGAGGATGGGGGGACGTGGGGGCGGGAGGGTGGGTGTGAGGGGCACAGGCGGAGGGATACGGGGCGGAGGATGGGGGGACGTGGGGGCGGGAGGGTGGGTGTGAGGGGCACAGGCGGAGGGATACGGGGCGGAGGATGGGGGGACGTGGGGGCGGGAGGGTGGGTGTGCCGGGGTGTTGTACTTTAAAGTCCTGCCCAGGATCTCTTCAGGGGGAATAAGGCAGAACGCCACATTTATTAATAATATATGGAATAATCAACACTGCATCATCTGCACGTGATATATACACACACACCCATACCCCCCCCCCTTGCTGTTACCCACCAGTTGCTCCCCTTCACTCCACTGGCCAGGTGAGTTAGCTGGGGGAGGGGTGGAGCCGCGATGTTGACGAGAGGAGACCCGGGGTCCCCTGCCAGGCCCCTCACTTTTATAACAGCTTCTCCCTCCTGCAAACCTGTCCCCGATTCTCCACTGCTTCCCTCTGGGGGTCCCAGTGCTGCAGAGAGGGGGGGTCCCAAAGGAGGTGCTGGCTCCTGCCCCCCGAGGGGTCAATGTGTCTGATCTTCCTTAGTCAGCTCACTTGACACGTTTGATTGTCCTGGGTCTGGCTCCCATCCCCCCTCCAAGGGGTGCACTGGCTGGAGGTGCCGCCTTCCCCCCCTTCCACCCTCGTTCATTCACCCTCCCTTTCCTTCAGCCCCCCGCCCCCTCTTCATTCACCCTCCCCTTCCTTCACCTTCCCTCCCTCCCCCCCCCCCCCGTTCGTTCACCAGGGCCATTGATTACAAGGGGGGATCTTATTTTACTCCTAGCAAAGAGACATTTTTCTTCTACCCTAATTACCCCACCTTAGGGGCTAGAACGTTGCTCAACACGGAGCCACAGAAAAGGAGACGGGGCAGGAGGGTTGGGTTAGGGGTACCGGGGGGGGGGGGGCGGAGGGATACGGGGCAGGAGGGTTGGCGTGAGGGGTACCGGGGGTGGAGGGATACGGGGTGGAGGGATACGGGGCAGGAGGGTTGGCGTGAGGGGTACCGGGGGCGGAGGGATATGGGGTGGAGGGATACGGGGCAGGAGGGTTGGCGTGAGGGGTACCGGGGGCGGAGGGATATGGGGTGGAGGGATACGGGGCAGGAGGGTTGGCGTGAGGGGTACCGGGGGCGGAGGGATACGGGGCAGGAGGGTTGGCGTGAGGGGTACCGGGGGCGGAGGGATACGGGGTGGAGGGATACGGGGCAGGAGGGTTGGCGTGAGGGGTACCGGGGGCGGAGGGATACGGGGCGGAGGATGGAGGGATGTGGAGGGATACGACGGGGGATACTATGGGGCATCAGGGTGCTCTCCCTGCCCCCCCTGCAGGCCATCAAAGCGCTGAAGGAGGAGAACATCCAGACGGTGCTGATCAACCCCAACATCGCCACGGTGCAGACCTCCAAGGGACTGGCCGACAAGGTGTACTTCCTGCCCATCACCCCGGACTACGTCACGCAGGTGAGCGCCGGCCCCGGGGGGGGGGGGGGTGCAGGGCGGGGCCAGGAGTCCGGGGCTCCCTGAACACCACTTGGCAAACTGCCAATGAAGAGCTGCCCCGAGGGTGAGGGTGTGGGGGGGATCCTGGCTCTGGGCCACCCCCAGTCACAGCCCCTCCCCTGGGTATGTGTGGGGGATCCCAGCCCTTCCCCCCCCCCCCCCCAGACACAGCCCCTCCCCTGGGGGGGGATCCTGGCTCTGGGCCACCCCCAGCCCCTCCCCTGGGTATGTGTGTGGGGGGATCCCAGCTCTGCCCCCCCACCAGACACAGCCCCTCCCCTGGGTATGTGTGTGGGGGGATCCCAGCTCTGCCCCCCCACCAGACACAGCCCCTCCCCTGGGTATGTGTGTGGGGGGATCCCAGCTCTGCCCCCCCCCCCAGACACAGCCCCTCCCCTGGGGGGGATCCTGGCTCTGGGCCACCCCCAATCACAGCCCCTCCCCTGGGTATATGGGGGGGGATCCCAGCCCTACCCCCCCCCCCCAGTCACAGCCCCCCCTGTGCCCAGGTGATAAAGAACGAGCGGCCGGATGGCATCCTGCTGACCTTCGGGGGGCAGACGGCGCTGAACTGTGGGGTGGAGCTGACCAAGGGCGGGGTGCTGGCCCGGTACCGGGTGCGAGTGCTGGGCACGCCCGTGGCCTCCATCGAGATGACGGAGGATCGCAAGGTCTTCGTGGAGAAGATGGCGGAGATCGACGAGCACGTGGCCCCCAGCGAGGCGGCCTTCTCCCCGGAGCAGGTACGGGGGGGCTGGACAATGGGGGGCCCCACCCTGGAGCAGGTACAAGGGGGTGGATAATGAGCGGCCCCCTCTCCGAAGCAGGTACGGGGGGGCTGGATAATGGGGCCCCCCTCCCTGGAGCAGACATGGGGGGGCTGGACAATGGGGGGGTCCCTGGAGGGGCAGTTGAGAATCCCCAGGATCCAGCTCCAGCTTTGACAGTCGCTTGGAGGAACCCTCCAGTGAGCCAGCCCCCCCCGGGGGACCCCCCGTCCTGTCAGAGCCGGCACCCCAACGTCTCCAGGCCCCTGGGCTCCTGCCTCACCCTGTGAGCTCTGCCCAGAGTCCAGCTGAGCCAGCTCACGACCCCACGGCCCCCCCGGCTCCCCTGTCCCCCCATAGCACAGCCCCCCCAGTGCCCCTTGCTCCCCACAGCCCTGCCGCGGCCCCTCTGACCCCCTGCTCCTGGTTGTGGCAGGCTCAGGCCGCGGCCTCGCGCCTGGGCTACCCGGTGCTGGTGCGCTCGGCCTACGCCCTGGGGGGCCTGGGCTCCGGCTTCGCCAACAGGCGGGAGGAGCTGGCGGCGCTGGTGGGCCAGGCCTTCGCCCACACCTCCCAGGTGCTGGTGGACAAGTCCCTGAAGGGCTGGAAGGAGATCGAGTACGAGGTGCTGCGGGACGCCCACAACAACTGCATCGCCGTAAGGAGGGGGGGGCTGCAGGGGGAGGGAGTTGGGTGGGGGGGGCCCAGGGAAGGGGGCGGGGGGGGCAGGGAGGGAGCAGGGGGGTGTCACCAAGGGGACCCAGGGGAGGGGCGGGGAGGGAGCAGGGGGGTGTCCCCAGGGGAGGGAGCAGGGGGGTGTCCCCAGGGGAGGGAGCAGGGGGGTGTCCCCAGGGGAGGGAGCAGGGGGGTGTCCCCAAGGGGACCCAGCGGAGGGGCAGGGAGACCTTCCCCAGGCTGTCCTGCCTGCGAGCTGGGCCAGGTGTTGGGGGCAGCAGGAAGGGGTCCCTGGCCTCGGGGGTGTGGCTGGGGGCTGCCAACTCTGGGGCCCCCAGGAAGCTGGGCGGGAGCTGCCCTGCGGGGGAGGGGCTGGAATGTCCCTAATTCGCCCAGTGGGGGGCTCAGGGTTACATATGCCCCTGGGCTGGGGAGCCTCCCCTCCCCCGCCATGCCTCCCGAACCCCTTGGGCTGGGGAGCCTGGCCCGCCCCCCGCTGTGCCCCCGAACCTCCTGGGCTGGGGAGCCTGGCCCGCCCCCCGCTGTGCCCCCGAACCTCCTGGGCTGGGGAGCCTGGCCCGCCCCCCGCTGTGCCCCCGAACCTCCAGGGCTGGGGGTGTCAGAGGGAAGCGGAGCCCCCAGAGGGCCCTGGGCTGCTCCTACCTGGGGCCCGGGCCCCGCAGCTGGGGGCAGTGGGTGACCCGCCCCCCCCGGCAGGTGTGTAACATGGAGAACCTGGACCCGCTGGGCATCCACACGGGCGAGTCGATCGTGGTGGCTCCGAGCCAGACGCTGAACGACCGGGAGTACAACCTGCTGCGCCACACGGCCCTCAAGGTGGTGCAACACCTGGGCATCGTGGGGGAGTGTAACATCCAGTACGCCCTGAACCCCGAGTCGGAGCAGGTGAGAGCCCCCCCGCCCCGGGCCCTTCGTCCCAGCCCCCCCCGGAGATGGAGGGGGCGGGAGGAGCCGGGGTCTGTAGCAGCCTCTCATGCCCGTCTGGTCTCCGCAGTATTACATCATCGAGGTGAACGCCCGGCTCTCGCGGAGCTCCGCCCTGGCCAGCAAGGCGACCGGCTACCCGCTGGCCTACGTGGCAGCCAAACTGGCCCTGGGCATCCCCCTGCCCGTCCTCAGGTAACCGCTTCGGGCTGGGCCAGGGGCTGCCAGCTGCGGGGCAGACGTTCCCTGGCGGGGCTCCTGGCCGGGGTTGGGGGGGAGCCGCTCTGGGTCTAGGGGGTGCTGGGAGGGTCAGCCGGGCAGTGGGGGCCACTCCTCAGACAGTCCCTTCCAGACCGTGGGCCCCCTAAGCCCCGGGCCTGGTCAGCTCCTCTCCTGGGGCTCTGGCCAGTCCCGCTTCAGAGGGGCCCAGCCGCTGGGCTACCCCTGCTGGGCCCGTCTCGCTGAGAGTCCTCCTGGCTCCCGCCCCTAACCCAGTGAGGCCTTGTCCCCTCCCCCCCGGGGGTGTCGGGCCCCTGGGGTGCCCGCTGCTGGGGGCCGGCGGCTGACCCTGCTCTGTCCCCTCCCCCCAGGAACTCCGTCACCAATTCCACCACGGCCAACTTTGAGCCCAGCCTGGATTACTGCGTGGTGAAGATCCCGCGCTGGGACCTCAGCAAGTTCCTGCGGGTCAGCACCAAGATCGGCAGTTCCATGAAGAGCGTGGGTGCGTAGCGGGCCCAGAGACCCCCGACCTCGGGACCCCGGCCAGGGGGTGCCTGGGACCCCATCCTCTGGGGACCCCAGGGCGGCGGGCGGGGCATAGGGGCTGCCCTCCCTTCCCGACATGGGGCAGCTGGCTGGGCCCTGGCCGCTCACTGCCCCTCTCCCCCCAGGGGAGGTCATGGCCATCGGGAGGAACTTCGAGGAGGCCTTCCAGAAGGCGCTGCGCATGGTGGATGAGAACTGCGTCGGCTTCGACCACACCCTGAAGCCGGCCTCCGACGTGGTGAGTGGGGGCCGGGGGGTGGGGGTGGGGGCTCTGCGGGGCAGGGAGCTGCCCTCTGTCCTGGAGCGCCCGGGCGATGGTCTGGAACCGCTCCCTAGGAAGCCAGACCGGACTCCGGGTGAAGGGCCCCTTCTCTGTACACAGCCTGTTTCCCAGGCCAGGAGCTTCAGGGGTCCCCACTTCCACCTTCCTGGGTCTGACCTCGGAGCATTCAGCACCTTCTGCCCCTCCGTGTGCTTCCCCCAGCAAGCCCGCCTGGGCGGGGTCCTGGGGGAGCCCATGGGTTCTGCACCCCAAATCCACAGTCACACGTGACTCTCAGCCAGCCAGTAAAACAGGTTTATTCATCTACAGGTACATGGTCTAACACCGAGCTTGTAGACCCCCTCAGCTGGATCCATTTTGGGGGCCCAAGGGAGGCCAGACCCTGCCTGGGCCTGCCTCCCTTCTGCCCACCCAGCTTCAGATTCAAAAACCTCTCTCCAGCCAGCTGCAGACTCCAAACTGAAACTCCCTCTCTCCAGCCCCTCCTCCCCCCTGGCTCAGGCAGGTCAGGTGACCTCCCTCCCCCACCTGGCTGGGGTCAGATTACAGCTCAGGTATGGACACCTGTAGAGAGGGGAGGGGGCGTTGCCTGCTTGCTTCCCCTGCCAGCCCCCATTCCTTCACATAGACGTTCAAGAAATGCGTAGGGGAAACTGAGGCACACCCCAGTATTCCTACTTCCTCACCCCCCCATCGGGGCTGGGGTCGCCTTGCTCAGCCGCTCCCTCCCGGCAGGAGCTGGAGACGCCCACCGACAAGCGGATCTTCGTGCTGGCGGCCGCCCTGCGAGCCGGCTACCCCATCGAGCGCCTCTACGAGCTGACCAAGATCGACCGCTGGTTCCTCCACCAGATGAAGAACATCACGGACCACGCGGTGCGGCTGGAGGCCTATCGCGAGGGGCAGAGCCCCATGCCCCCCGAGCTGCTCAAGAAAGCCAAGCAGCTGGGCTTCTCCGACAAGCAGGTGGCCTTGGCCGTGCTCAGGTAATGCCGGGTGCCGGGAGGGGACGGGGCAAGACCTCTCCCAGCATGCACTGCAGCCGCTTGCCAGTGTCCGGTCCAAAGGGGACCTGGCCCAGGTACTGACCGGACACCAGGAGCCCGGTTACGGCAGGTGTGTGTGTGTGTGTGGGGGGGGTCGTCGACCTGCCCCAGCCCCTGCTCCACCAGGGCTGCAGACCTGTCCCAGGCCAGGAGCATGGAGCCCAGCTGGGGGAGGGGAAGGGAGGGGGAGAGGAGGGGCGGGGTCTGGAGGGGAGAGGAGGGGTGGGGTCTGGAGGGGAGAGGAGGGGCGGGGTCTGGAGGGGAGAGGAGGGGCGGGGTCTGGAGGGGAGGAGGAGGGGCGGGGTCTGGAGGGGAGGAGGAGGGGCGGGGTCTGGAGGGGAGGAGGAGGGGCGGGGTCTGGAGGGGAGGAGGAGGGGCGGGGTCTGGAGGGGAGGAGGAGGGGCGGGGTCTGGAGGGGAGGAGGAGGGGCGGGGTCTGGAGGGGAGGAGGAGGGGTGGGCTGCCCTGTGGGGGGGGGGCTGTCTCGCCCGCCCCCAGCCCTGCGCTCCCCTCCCCCCAGCACCGAGCTGGCCGTGCGGAAGATGCGGCAGGACCTGAGGATCCTGCCGGTGGTGAAGCAGATCGACACGGTGGCGGCCGAGTGGCCGGCGCAGACCAACTACCTGTACCTGACGTACAACGGGGCGGAGCACGACCTGGCCTTCCGCGAGCCCCACGTCATGGTGATCGGCTCCGGCGTCTACCGCATCGGCAGCAGCGTGGAGTTTGACTGGTGCGCCGTGGGCTGCATCCAGCAGCTGCGCAAGGTGGGCTGTGCCCCCCCCCGCCTCCCTGGGCGCCCCCCCCTCAGCTCCCTGGGCCCCCCCCCCCGCTCCCCTGTGCTGGCCTTGCCGGCTCAGGGCTCCCCCCTCTTGCAGATGGGCTTCAAGACCATCATGGTGAACTACAACCCGGAGACCGTGAGCACCGACTACGACATGTGCGACCGTCTCTACTTCGACGAGATCTCCTTCGAGGTGAGTCCGCCGGGGGCTGCGCTGGGGGGCTTGGGAGCCGGGGGAACCCGTGGGAGCGACCATGCAGCCCTGATGCTTTTGCTGGCCAGACTGCCATGCAGCTGGGAGGGGGGGAGCCGGGAGGGGACCGTGTGTGTGTGTGCGCGGGGGTGGGGGGGCCAGCTGGGAGGGGACAGTGTTGTGGTAGGGATTGGGGGGAGCTGGGAGGGGACTGTGTGTGTGGGGTCAGCCGGGAGGGGACTGTGTTGTGGTAGGGATTGGGGTCAGCTGGGAGGGGACTGTGTGGGGTCAGCTGGGAGGGGACTGCGTGGGGGGCAGGGTCAGCCGGGAGGGGACTGTGTTGTGGTAGGGATTGGGGGGGAGCTGGGAGGGGACTGCGTGGGGTCAGCTGGGAGGGGACCTCCTGTGGGGGGGGTGCGGGGGGAGCTGGGAACGGACCGCGTGTGTGTGTGGGGTTCAGCCGGGAGGGGACTGCCTGGGTGGGGGGTGGGGGGAGCCGGGAGGGGACTGCCTGTGGGAGGGGGTCGGGGGGAGCCGGGAGGGGACTGCCTGTGGGAGGGGGTCGGGGGGAGCCGGGAGGGGTGTGTGTCAGCCGGAGGGGACCGCGTGGGGGGGCGTCGGGGATAGGGCACTGCCCGCTGGCCCCACAGCCCCCCGCCCCGGCAGGTGGTGATGGACATCTACGAGCTGGAGAGCCCCGAGGGCCTGATCCTGTCCATGGGGGGGCAGCTGCCCAACAACATCGCCATGGCGCTGCACCGGCAGCAGTGCCGGGTCCTGGGCACCTCCCCGGAGGCCATCGACTCGGCCGAGAACCGGTTCAAGTTCTCCCGGCTGCTGGACACCATCGGCATCAGCCAGCCCCTCTGGAAGGAGCTCTCCGACATGGAGGTGAGGGGCTGCGGATCCCCCGTCCCCGCCTGTCCGTGGGGGGTGGGGCGGACAGGGAAGGGGCAGCCCAGTGCTCCCTGCGTGTGCCACGGGGCGGGTTCCTTGGGCCTCAGCATACTGGGGGGGGGGGGGGGGAGGGGAGGTGCCCTGCTCCCCCCACCCCCTGTGCGTGCTGTGGGGCGGGGAGGGGGGCGCCCCCCCCGTGCGTGCCGTGGGGCAGGATGCCGGTGCCCCCCCGTGCGTGCCGTAGGGCGGGGAGGGGGCGCCCCCCCCGTGCGTGCCGTGGGGCGGGGAGGGGGCGCCCCCCCCCCCGTGCGTTGCCGTGGGGCGGGGAGGGGGCGCCCCCCCGTGCGTGCCGTGGGGCGGGGGTGCCCAGCCTCTCTCTCTGCCCGCAGTCGGCCAAGCAGTTCTGCTGCAAGGTGGGGGTACCCCTGCGTGGTGCGTCCCTCCTACGTGCTGAGCGGGGCCGCCATGAACGTGGCCTATTCGGACTGCGACCTGGAGAAGTTTCCTGTGCAGCGCCCTGGCCGTCTCCAAGGAGCAGCCCGTCGTCATCTCCAAGTTCATCCAGGAGGCCAAGGTCAGCGCGGGGGGCCCCGGCTCTGGGGGGGGGGGGGGGTCACTTCCTGGGCAGCTGCAGGCAGAGCTTCCCTGAGCGCCCCGGGTCACGCTGGCCGGCTCCGTGCTGTGGGGGCTGGGTTGGGGTCAGGCGCTGCCTGGCAGGTGGGGATCACTCAGGGGTGCAGTGGGGGGCTGCGTAGGCGAGGTGGTGCTGGGGGGGTGGGGGCACTCGGTGGGGTCTGTGCCCTCGGGGGCGGTGGGGGGCACTCGGTGGGGTCTGTGCCCTGGGGGGCGGTGGGGGGCACTCGGTGGGGTCTGTGCCCTGGGGGGCGGTGGGGGGCACTCGGTGGGGTCTGTGCCCTGGGGGGCGGTGGGGGGCACTCGGTGGGGTCTGTGCCCTCGGGGGCGGTGGGGGGCACTCGGTGGGGTCTGTGCCCTGGGGGGCGGTGGGGGGGCACTCGGTGGGGTCTGTGCCCTCGGGGGCGGTGGGGGGCACTCGGTGGGGTCTGTGCCCTGGGGGGCGGTGGGGGGCACTCGGTGGGGTCTGTGCCCTGGGGGGGCGGTGGGGGGCACTCGGTGGGGTCTGTGCCCTCGGGGGCGGTGGGGGGCACTCGGTGGGGTCTGTGCCCTCGGGGGCGGTGGGGGGCACTCGGTGGGGTCTGTGCCCTGCGGGGGCGGTGGGGGGCACTCGGTGGGGTCTGTGCCCTCGGGGGCGGTGGGGGGCACTCGGTGGGGTCTGTGCCCTCGGGGGCGGTGGGGGGCACTCGGTGGGGTCTGTGCCCTCGGGGGCGGTGGGGGGCACTCGGTGGGGTCTGTGCCCTCGGGGGCGGTGGGGGGCACTCGGTGGGGTCTGTGCCCTCGGGGGCGGTGGGGGGCACTCGGTGGGGTCTGTGCCCTCGGGGGCGGTGGGGGGCACTCGGTGGGGTCTGTGCCCTCGGGGGGGGGCGGTGGGGGGCACTCGGTGGGGTCTGTGCCCTCGGGGGCGGTGGGGGGCACTCGGTGGGGTCTGTGCCCTCGGGGGCGGTGGGGGGCACTCGGTGGGGTCTGTGCCCTCGGGGGGCGGTGGGGGGCACTCGGTGGGGTCTGTGCCCTCTGGGGGGCGGTGGGGGGCACTCGGTGGGGTCTGTGCCCTGGGGGGCGGTGGGGGGCACTCGGTGGGGTCTGTGCCCTGGGGGGCGGTGGGGGCACTCGGTGGGGTCTGTGCCCTGGGGGGCGGTGGGGGGCACTCGGTGGGGTCTGTGCCCTGGGGGGCGGTGGGGGCACTCGGTGGGGTCTGTGCCCTCGGGGGCGGTGGGGGGCACTCGGTGGGGTCTGTGCCCTCGGGGGCGGTGGGGGGCACTCGGTGGGGTCTGTGCCCTGGGGGGCGGTGGGGGGCACTCGGTGGGGTCTGTGCCCTGGGGGGCGGTGGGGGGCACTCGGTGGGGTCTGTGCCCTGGGGGGCGGTGGGGGGCACTCGGTGGGGTCTGTGCCCTGGGGGTGGGGTTGGAGTGGGGAGGGCGGTACTGGCAGGGAGAGCGGGCGGGGGGGGGGGGGGGGGCGCGTTCCGGTGCTCAAGGCTCCGGCTCCCCCCAGGAGATCGACGTGGACGCCGTGGCCTGTGACGGCGCGGTGGTGGCCATGGCCATCTCGGAGCACGTGGAGAACGCGGGCGTGCACTCGGGGGACGCCACGCTGGTGACGCCGGCCCAGGACATCACGCCCAAGACCCTGGAGCGGATCCAGGCCATGGTGCACGCCATCGGGCAGGAGCTGCAGGTCACCGGGCCCTTCAACCTGCAGCTCATCGCCAAGGTACCGCCGGGGGCCCCGGGGAGCAGCCCGCCTCCGTGCCCGGAGCCGGGGGGGGTGGGGAGCCCTCACAGCCGGGCCCACGTCCCATCCGGGCCGGGGTGGCGGGAGAGCGGGAGCGGGGGTGCTGAGGTCCAAGGGGGGCTGCCCCGTCCCGCCTCTCTGGGTGCTCAGCGCCCCGGGGAAGAGCGAGGGGAGCGGGAGCCCGAGCCCTGGCGCCCCCCACGTCTCCCTGGCTGATTCCCTCTTCTGGGGCACCCGCCCCGGCCGCTCCCCCTCGGGCTGTGGGCAGCGTGGGCGGGGCCGGTCACCCCACACTCCTGTGTGTCCGCAGGACGACCAGCTGAAGGTCATCGAGTGCAACGTGCGCGTGTCCCGCTCCTTCCCCTTCGTCTCCAAGACCCTGGGGGTGGACATGGTGGCCTTGGCCACCCGGCTGATCATGGGCGAGGAGGTGGAGCCGGTGGGGCTGATGACGGGCACTGGGGTCGTCGGCGTCAAGGTGATGTGGGCGGGAGCGGCGGGTGGGGTGGCCGTGGCTGTCTGGCTCGCTGAGCCTCCCCCTGTCCCCTGCCCCCCAGGTGCCCCAGTTCTCCTTCTCGCGGCTGGCGGGGGCGGACGTGGTGCTCGGCGTGGAGATGACCAGCACGGGCGAGGTGGCCTGCTTTGGGGAGAACCGCTGCGAGGCCTACCTCAAAGCCATGCTGAGCACCGGCTTCAAGATCCCCAAGAGGAACATCCTGCTGACCATCGGCAGCTACAAGGTGAGGTGGGGCCGGGCGCGGGGGCCCTGCGGGGGGCTGCGACGCAGCGGGACTTGCTCTTTGGATCCGGAGCACAGACCGGGAGCAGCGGGAGACGAAACAGGCGGCTCCTGCGGCCCCACCCAACCCCTCCCCTGCACCGTGCTCTGGACTGGCTCGGTCCGGTCCCATGTCACACTGGTGCCAGGCAGCACCTCTGTCACGGCCCCCCCCAGGCTACGCCCCCACCTGGGAACAGGCCCTGGGAGGAGCCCTGCAGTGGGCCAGACCCCCCCATGGTCTCACTCTCCCCCCTCACCGCCCCCAAGGACTGGGCCCCTGGGCCTGCAGCCCCCCCCCGCCCCGGGAGCTCCGGACAGCGAGTCTGGGACAGACCCCGCGGGGGGGACGTGCACAATCTGGGGGAGCAGTGACCCCCCCCCAGCCCCTCGGGGCCGCCCGGCCAGCGCGGGCAGACAGGCGGGTCCCTCCCTGGCCTGGCGCACGGCACAGGCAGCCCTGGGGCACCCAGAGAAGTGAAGGCTCCAGCCGAGCCCAGCCCGGGCCGGCAGCGCCCAGCCCCCCTGCACTGACCCCGGGGGTCACGCTCTGTCCCCCCGTCTGTCCGATCTCCTTTGTCAGACTCCCGGGCGCCCCCGACTGCTCCCCACAGCCCACACTTAACCCCCCCGGCCGCTGCTCCGAGCCGGGGGATGGGGCTCGGCCCCTGCGGGGAGGCCGGGAATCCCCGTCTCTCTGGGTCGCTGGTCGCCAGGTGTCCACGTCCCGGCCACGGAGCTCCGTGGAGATGGGGCCTAAGGATCAGGCCGCCAGGCGCCATCCGCACCCGGGTCTCCGCCTGCCCCAGGGCCCCCCGGGTCTTCCTGCCTGCCCCAGGGCCCCCCGGGTCTTCCCGCCTGCCCCAGGGCCCCCCGGGTCTTCCCGCCTGCCCCAGGGCCCCCCGGGTCTTCCCGCCTGCCCCAGGGCCCCCCGGGTCTTCCCGCCTGCCCCAGGGCCCCCCGGGTCTTCCCGCCTGCCCCAGAGCCCCCGGGTCTTCCCGCCTGCCCCAGGGCCCCCCGGGTCTTCCTGCCTGCCCCAGAGCCCCTGGCCCTTCCTGCCCGCCAGGTAACAGTGCCGCACTCAGGGGGAACTGAGGCTCGCACAGGCCTCAGAAAGGCATTTCTAACCATTCCCACCGTGTCCCAGCCCTGCAGGGCTCCCCGCTCCTCGTGACCGCTCGGTACAGCGGGGCCATGCGGACGGAGGGGTCCTGGGGCCGGGGGGTGCGGGGCTGCCCAGGCCTGGCCTGCTGACCCCTCGGCTGGCTCTTACAGAACAAGAGCGAGCTGCTGCCCACAGTGCGGACACTGGAGAGCCTGGGCTACAACCTGTACGCCAGCCTGGGCACCGCCGACTTCTACACGAGAGCACGGCATCAAGGTACCGGGCCGGGGCGGGGCCTCCGCCTCTGCAGGGAGGGGGGGGGGCAGGGGCCCTGGCCTATGTCCCAGGCTGCTGGACCTGCACCAGGGGCGTGGGCTAGTGGGGGCCGGTGTCCAGGCTCCTGGCATGGAGTGACACCCCTTCCGTGCTGGGTCCTGGGGGCAGGGCTACCGTTCCCTTGCCCCCAGTCTGTCCCCAGGGTCCCCTGCCCCCAGTCCTGGGCCTGGCCCCGGGAGCAGGGCTGCCCCTCCTCTGCCCCCCACCTCCGTCCCCAGGTCCCCGGAGCAAGGAGCCCCCCCACCCCCAGTCTGGCCTGGCCCCAGGAGCAGGGCTGCCCCTCCTCTGCCCCCCCACCTCCGTCCCCAGGTCCCTGGAGCGAGGAACCCCCCCCCAGTCTGGCCCCTGCCCCGCTTGGTGCCCGGCTCACGGCCGTGGGGTGCTTCCGCCGGCAGGTGATGGCCGTGGACTGGCACTTTGAGGATGCGGACGGCAGCGAGGCCGGGGCCAAGGAGACTCAGCGCAGCATCATGGACTACTTGGCCGAGAACCACTTTGAGCTGGTCATCAACCTCTCCATGCGCAACGCGGGGGGGCGCCGGCTCTCCTCCTTCGTCACCAAGGGCTACCGCACCCGGCGCCTGGCCGTGGACTACTCCGTGCCCCTCATCATCGACATCAAGTGCACCAAGCTCTTCGTGGAGGTGCCCGGGGGGAACTGGCCTGGCCATTTGGGGGCGGGGACTGGCTGGGCTGGGAGTTACCTGGCCAGGTGGGGGCACGACAGGTGGGGGGAGGCTGCCTGGCATGGGGGCTCCTGGAGAGTGTGTCCTGGCCCTGGGCCCCGGAGAAAGGGCACCTGGGCACCGCTCTGGGGCAGCCCAGCCCCCCTGCCCCTTGGCTGGGTCTCCGCTCTCCCCAGCTGAGCTGCCTCCCCCGCAGGCTCTGGGCCAGATCGGGACGGCCCCCCCGCTGAAGATGCACGTGGACTGCATGACCTCCCAGAAGCTCATCCGCCTGCCAGGTACCGGGGCTCCCGGCAGGGGGGAGGGGCAGGCGCGGGTGTCTCCCCCTCAGCAGGGGGGTGCGGTGGCTCTGGGCAGGGCCCTCCGGATCCTGGGTAAATCTGGGCGGGGTAGGGAGGGGTCTGCACCCCCCCCCCCCCCCCCCCGTCGGCTCCAGCAGATACTGGCCCATTCTGCCCTGGGGTGCTGTTGCCCAGCCTGACTGGCATTGCCACAGGGCACCCTGCGCCCGTCACTGGGCTGCTCGGCCCCCTGGGATCCCCACCGCGTCTCCGTGCCAAGGATGTGGGGGGTTCGGGGCCCTGGGTACCAGGCGTTCTGGTGACCCGCTGGCATGACCCCCGCATGCGCCATTAGTAAGGGGGTGCCGTGCCGGCCAGTGCACTGAGCGAGGAGGGGCGGGACTGTCTGGCTTTGCCCCCCACCCTGAGCCTCGGCTCTGCCCCCCCCAGGGCTGATCGACGTTCACGT
The DNA here is from genome assembly GCA_032164245.1 of Sternotherus odoratus. Taxonomy (NCBI): domain Eukaryota; kingdom Metazoa; phylum Chordata; order Testudines; family Kinosternidae; genus Sternotherus; species Sternotherus odoratus. The sequence continues at coordinate 698,241 of JAVMKO010000003.1, read as the reverse complement.
TCACCTGCGGGAGCCGGGCAGCACGCACAAGGAGGACTTCGCCTCGGGCACCGCGGCCGCCCTGGCGGGGGGCGTCACCATGGTGTGCGCCATGCCCAACACCCGCCCCGCCGTTGTCGACGCCAGCTCCTTCGCCCTGGTGCAGAAGGTGAATCCCCCCCCCCCCCCGACAGCCCCCACACAGACCCCCTGGACTGCCGCGAAGTGACCCCTCCCTCACCTCCCCCACAGCCCCCTCACAGACCCCCTGGACTGTCATGGAGACCCCCCCCACCCCCAGACCCCTCACAGAGACCACCTCACAGTCCACCCCGGCTGCTGCGAAGAGACCCCCCCTCCGTCAAACTTTCCCAAAAGCTGCCGCCCAGAGATCCACCCCCTCGACTCGCCCCTGAGCTGCTGTGCAGACCCCCCCCCCTTGACAGCCCCTCACCCCCCCCTGAGCTGCCGCTCAGAGACGCCCCCCCTTGACAGCCCCCTCACACTCCCTGAGCTGCCGCTCAGAGACCCCCCCACACACCCCCAAGAGTCCCCCAGACGCGGATCTCCAGCGCCAGGCTTTGTGCCAGACCAGCTTCCGCCCCGTGGGGACTGTGGCGGCACGGCCCTGCAGCTGCTGGGGGATCGGGGGGGCGCCGGTCCCGGGGCGCCCCGTGGGGCGGCTGCTGATCCCTGTGGCGGGCCTGTCTGAGCCGCTCTCCCCACAGCTGGCGGAGGCGGGGGCGCGCTGTGACTTCGCCCTGTACCTGGGGGCCGCGTCGGACAACGCCGGGTCCCTGGGCCCCGTGGCCGGCGCAGCCGCCGGGCTGAAGATGTACCTGACCGACACCTTCTCCGAGCTCAAGATGGACAATGTCTCGCTCTGGATGGAGGTGGGACCCGCGGGAAGGGCTGGGAGCTCCGCCCACGTCCTGGCGCCAGCCCGGGCAGGCAGCGCCGCGCCCATGGGGGGCTGAGGGCCCAGCCTGCCCTCTGCGTCTGCAGCGGGAACCCCTCCCCCAGCACCCCTGTCTGTCCTGTCCCCCCCACTCCCCGTCCTCCCCCAGCACCCGTATGCCTGCCTGTCCTGTCTTGTCCCCCCCACTCCCCGTCCTCCCCCAGCACCCCTGTCTGTCCTGTCCCCCCTCTCCCAGTCCTCCCCCAGCACCCGTCTGCCTGCCTGTCCTGTCCTGTCCTCCCCCCCCACTCCCCGTCCTCCCCCTGCACCCCTGTCTGTCCTGTCCCCCCCACTCCCCGTCCTCCCCCAGCACCCCTGTCTCTGTCCTGTCCCCCCCCACTCCCCAACCTCCCCTGTCTGCCTGCCTGTCCTGTCCCCCCCCCATCCTCCCCCAGCACCCCTGTCTGCCTGTCTGTCCTGTCCCCCCACTCCCCGTCCTCCCCCGGCACCCCCGTCTGTCTGTCTGTCCTGTCGTCCCCACCCGTCCCCCCCCCCCCCCCCCGCGCCGGGCCCTGCCCCCCAGCACCCCTGTCTGCCTGTCTGTCCTGTCCTCGTCCCCCACCGCGCCGCGGGCCCTGCCCCCCAGCACTGCTCTCTCCCCCCAGCACTTCGAACAGTGGCCGAGGCACCTGCCCATCGTGGCTCACGCGGAGAAGCAGACGGTGGCGGCGATTCTCATGGTGGCCCAGCTGTACCAGCGCCCGGTGCACATCTGCCACGTGGCTCGCAAGGAGGAGGTGGGGCGGCCGGGGGGTGGGGAAGCCCTGGGGGGCTGGAGGGGGCCGGGGGGTGGGGAGCCCTGGGGGGCTCGCTGGGGGGCTGGGCAAAGGGAAGACTTACCAGCTGGATGAGCCTCCGTTCAGATTGGCTTTTGTGAGCGCCTAGAACCCCCCCCTCCCCCCCATGGCTCCTACTGTCCCTGCCAAGGCCCGGCGGCCGGCTGCAGCGCTCCCGGGCCGGCTTGCAGCGCTCCCAGGCCGGCGCCCCCTCGGCAATCAGCCCCCAGCACAGCAGCGACTCGATGGCCAGACAGGGGGACGTTTCTCTGCCTCACTGGGACATCGAGGTCTTCCCTCCATCGGGGGGGGGGAGAGGGGCTGCTCTCTCCGCACAGTCCAGCCAAGCCCCCCATATCACCTCCCCCCACAGCTCCTCCCCTGACCTTCGTCTTCAGTCCCAGGTAAACAGGCCACCTGAGCCTCCTCTCATCCGTCCCTTGTCCCCCCCGGCCAGAACCGGCTGGGCAGGTGTGACGGGGCTGTTCCCGGCGGGACCCCACTGAGAGCATCAGGTCAGGACAGATCGCTCCATAGGGGCAACTACAGCCCAAGCTGGGGTTTCTCCACCTCTAAGGCACCAAACCAGCCAAACAGAAAAGATTTTGGTCTCGCCCCACTGGCTAACCACAAGTCACACAAGCAATCCCCTTAGACACTCCAGCTTCCCAGTATCACCACCAGCAGCCACCTGTCCTGGGGAGGGATAGCTCAGTGGTTTGAGCATTGGCCTGCTAAACCCAGGGTTGTGAGTTCAATCCTTGAGGGGGCCATTTAGGGATCTGGGCAAAAAAAATCTGTCAGGGGACAGTACTCGATCCTGCTAGTGTAGGCAGGGGACTGGACTCGATGACCTGAAAGGTCTTTCCAGTTCTAGGAGATTGGTATATCTCCATTTATATTTATTTATATTTATATTTTATATATCAATGGTTATGAAAAACCAATCCCCCAAATAAAGAAAACGGTTCTCCCCAATTCAAAGAATCAGGCCCCAGACCCAGGTCAATCTACAAATCAGATCTTCCCACAAATCACGCTGTTGCCAACCCGTTAGAATCTAAAATCGAAAGGTTTATTCATAAAGGAAAGATCTCGGTGGGAGCTGGAATTGGTTCAATGGAATCAATGACATCCAGTGATGGCAAAGTTCTTGGTTCAGGCCTGGAGCAGGGATGGACTAAACTGCAGGTTCAGATCCAGTCTCTGGAGAACAAACATTCCCAGCTGGGATGGGTCCCTCAGTCCTGTGTTCAGAGCTTCACTTTGTAGCGAAAGTTCCTCCCGAGTAAGAAGCCGGATTGAAGCCGAGATGGAGACGGGACGTCAGCCTTTGACAGCCTTTCCCAGAAGCAAGAACCTCTTTGTTCTCACTGTGGGAAATTCCAGCGAAATGGCGTTTTGG
>JAVMKO010000003.1:658459-694923 GCA_032164245.1 Sternotherus odoratus | reverse complement strand
AGGGCCCCTCACCCAGTCTCGGGGGGGGGGCGGGTGACTCTCTGTGCAGGGCCCCTCACCCAGTCTCGGGAGGGGGGCGGGTGACTCTCTGTGCAGGGCCCCTCACCCAGTCTCGGGGGGGGGGGCGGGTGACTCTCTGTGCAGGGCCCCTCACCCAGTCTCGGGGGGGGGGGGCGGGTGACTCTCTGTGCAGGGCCCCTCACCCAGTCTCGGGGGGGGAGGGGTGACCCTCTGTGCAGGGCCCCTCACCCAGTCTCGGGGGGGGGGGGGGTGACCCTCTGTGCAGGGCCCCTCACCCAGTCTCGGGGGGGGGGGGGTGACCCTCTGTGCAGGGCCCCTCACCCAGTCTCGGGGGGGGGGGTGACCCTCTGTGCAGGGCCCCTCACCCAGTCTCGGGGGTGACCCTCACCCGGCCCGTGTGTGTGTAGCGTGGTGGTTGTTGCTGTCTGGTGGGTGCCTGGCCAGGCCCCTCCTGCAGGCCCGGGCGCGGGGTGCCGGCGGGCGCCGGGGGGGAGGCTGCGGAGCAGCTGTGGGGCCGGGGCCGGGCAGCGCCTCGCACCCAGGCCAGGACGAGAACTTGCTCACATTGAGCTGTTGTGATCTTAACTGTTCAGTAAAGTGTTTTGGTTTTTAAAGGGGCCTCGTGGTTTTCTTCTCCCGGGAGCTGGCTGGATGGGCACAGGTGGGGGCATGGGGTGGGCGGGAGGCTGGGCAGGGCTGGTGGGCACGGGGTAGATGGGATGTTAGGGCTAGTGGGGGTCAGGTGGGGGCATGGGGTGGGTGGGGGACTGGGCAGGGCTGGTGGGAACGGGGTAGATGGGATGTTAGGGCTAGTGGGGGGCAGGTGGGGGCATGGGGGTGGGCGGGAGGCTGGGCAGGGCTGGTGGGAACGGGGGTAGATGGGATGTTAGGGCTAGTGGGGGCACAGGGTGGGTGGGGGACTGGGCGGGGCTGATGGGGAGCAGGCGGGGGGTGGGGGGGCTGTTTGGGGAGCTGTGGGGGGCAGCTCGTCCAGGGTCTGTGGTGTGAGCGGCTAATAGTGGAAGAGGCCCCCGGCCTGCGGCGGGGACAGGGCAGGAGTCTGGCCTGCGGCTCCGTGGCCAGCCCCAGGTCTGGTCCGTGCCCCACTGCCGGGCCCCCTTGTCCTTGCTCCATACCCCACCTAGAGGCTGCGGCTCCGCCCAGGGCAGGGGGGCCCGGCCCAGCTCGCTCTGGCTCACGGTGGCTGCTGGGGCCGGCTGGGTCCGCTCCCAGGGACGCCCTGCGCCCCACGGAAATCACCTGCCCCACGGCTCTGCCTTGTCCACCAGCCAGGGGTGATGCTGGGGCCCCCAGGTGCTATCACAGAGCTGGGGCCAGTCCCTTGTGCCCCACCCCCCAGGCGAAGGGCACATGAGCCCCCCCCCCCCCCCATCCATCCTGTGTGTAGCCAGCCCAGCCCACAAACAGCAGCAAAGATCACGGGGGGGCCGTCTGAGGGTGACAGTTTATTGGAGTCCTGGGGGGGGGGGGGTCTCCACTGCTTTCAGGTTAGGAGACGGGCTTCCTCACCCCCGACGGGCACAGACAGACCCACGGACAGGTACAGACACCCACGGACAGACACTGACTGACCCGCACACAGACCCACGGACAGGTACAGACTGACAGACCCACGGACAGGTACAGACTGACGGACCCGCACACAGACCCACGGACAGGTACAGACTGACAGACCCACGGACAGGTACAGACTGACGGACCCACGGACAGGTACAGACACCCACGGACAGACACTGACTGACCCACGGACAGGTACAGACAGACTGACGGACCCCACGCACAGACACTGACGGACCCGCGCACAGACCCACAGACAGGTACAGACACCCACGGACAGACACTGACGGACCCACGGACAGGTACAGACACCCACGGACAGACACTGACTGACCCACGGACAGGTACAGACAGACTGACGGGACCCACGCACAGACACTGACGGACCCACACACAGACCCACGGACAGGTACAGACACCCACGCACAGACACTGACGGACCCACGGACAGGTACAGACACCCGCGCACAGACACTGACGGACCCACGGACAGGTACAGACACCCGCGCACAGACACTGACGGACGTGCGTCGGGGTGATGGACATCAACTCGCGTCCCTCGCGGGGCGACGCTGACCGCGGTGAAATGGGCTGGGGCAGCACAGCAGGGAGCTCACGGGGGGGTGCCAAGCAAAGTGGGGTGGGCAGGGAGGTGGATGGCAGCAGCCCAGGGGGTTCCCGGCTTTCCTGGATCCCCAGGCCTGAGCCCTGCTCCAGGGCCCAGCTCTTAGAAAACCATCCGGTGTGGAGTGAAGAAATCCCCGAGCCTGGGACGTTCCCCACGGGTGCCCCACCCCACCCCACCCCCGTTAGACATTCACCTCTTCTCTCCAGGTCCCGGCCTGGCTCCAGCTGCCCCCTTCCTCCGCCAGCCCCCAGAGTCCCCCGTTAAACCAGGGTTCCCCGCCGCGGTACATCCAGCCGGGGCGTCACCCCTTCGCCTTCTCTTGGCTGGAGTCTCACGCTCGGGCAGGTTTTCTAATCCTTTCCTCATTCTCGGAGGGGATTCTCTGACCCTCCCAGGTAACACCCTCCTTCCTGAGCGGGGGGCAGCAGAACTGGACAAGGGGTCCCAGCAGCACTCACACGGATCCCACATCCAAAGACAGGAATCCCTCCGCTCGTGCAGGGCACGGGGTCACAGCATGGCAGAGCTCAGGTTCACACATAAAACGGAGGGGACTGGGTCCGAGAGTGGCCAGGCCAGGCGCCCCGCAGGGAGTGAACAGACAGTTTATCATCCAGAAGTGGGTCTTAGCCCACGAAAGCTTCTGCTTCAATTCTTTAGTTGGTCTTTAAGGTGCCCCAGGGCTCTGTCACTTCTGCTATTCCAGACTAACACGGCTCCCTCCCTGATTCTAGTTTATCATCCAGTGATCCTTCCCCTATCGCCCATTCCCAGGTCTAGGGACACCCTGACCATGGTGGTGTGACCCTGACCATCTTGGGCTGATGGATCTAGTCCTCCAGGAACATATCGAATTCCTTTCGAACCCCTTCACAACCCCCCTGGGGTGGAGAAAGTAAACAGGGAGGTGTTCTTCACTCCCCCTCATAACACAGGAACTAGGGTCACCAAATGACAATAGGGACAATAGGCAGGTTTGAAACAAGCCGAAGGAAGTGGTTTTTAACACAACGCACTGTCAACCTGGGGAACTCCTTGCCAGAGGATGTTGCGAAGGCGGAGATTCTAACAGGGTTCAAAAGGGAGTTAGATAAGTTCATGGAGGATAGGTCCATCAGTGGCTATTAGCCAGGACGGGCAGGGATGGTGTTTGCCAGGAGCTGGGAATGGGCGCCAGGGGTTGGGTCACTTGGTGACAGGTGCTGACTCTGTGGGTGCTCCCGGACTGGTGAACCCCCGGGGGGAAATGAGTGGGTACTTTGGGGAAGGGGTTGCCGAGGGGGTGGAGTTGGGGGGGGGGTACTTTGGGGAAGGGGTTGCCAAGGGGGTGGAGTTGGGGGGGGTACTTTGGGGAAGGGGTTGCCGAGGGGGTGGAGTTGGGGGGGGTACTTTGGGGAAGGGGTTGCCGAGGGGGTGGAGTTGGGGGGGGGTACTTTGGGGAAGGGGTTGCCGGGGGGTGTGTGGAGTTGGGGGGGGGGTACTTTGGGGAAGGGGTTGCCGGGGGGTGTGTGGAGTTGGGGGGGGGGGTACTTTGGGGAAGGGGTTGCCGGGGGGGTGTGGAGTGGGGGGGGGTACTTTGGGGAAGGGGTTGCCGGGGGGGTGTGGAGTTGGGGGGGGGTACTTTGGGGAAGGGGTTGCCGAGGGGGTGGAGTTGGGGGGGGGGGTACTTTGGGGAAGGGGTTGCCGAGGGGGTGGAGTTGGGGGGGGGGTACTTTGGGGAAGGGGTTGCCGAGGGGGTGGAGTTGGGGGGGGGGGTACTTTGGGGAAGGGGTTGCCGAGGGGGTGGAGTTGGGGGGGGGTACTTTGGGGAAGGGGTTGCCGAGGGGGTGGAGTTGGGGGGGGGGTACTTTGGGGAAGGGGTTGCCGGGGGGGTGTGGAGTTGGGGGGGGTACTTTGGGGAAGGGGTTGCCGAGGGGGTGGAGTTGGGGGGGGGTACTTTGGGGAAGGGGTTGCCGGGGGTGTGTGGAGTTGGGGGGGTACTTTGGGGGAGGGGTTGCTGGCTGGAGATGGGACACGGGGCCCGAGGGATCTTTTGGTCTGGGCCAGGGCGGTCGTTGTTTGCAAGGGGCAGGATGGAGATTCACCGGCACGTGGCAGGACCGGAGCAGAGCCCCCGGCCCCTCAGCCTGGGGGGGGGCCTGTGCACCGTACCCCATGGCGCTAAGCCAGACTGCCTGAATTGGCGGCGGCTCCCCCATTTCCCAAGAGCTTGGCAGAGGGGGAGACCAGTCCCCACAGTGGGGGCAGGGCAGCTCGAGCAGCCCCACGGCTCAGCCCCACAGCTCACCCCCATGTGGTGGGGGGCAGCCCCTGGGGTAGTTGGGGGTGGGGCTCTTGGATAAGGTACCTTGTGCCCCATTGGCAGTAGAAAGAGCGCCAAGGCCTGGTGGGGCCTTCCCCACAGCCGGCTGGCTGCCGGTGGGGCAGAGCAGAGGCCGGTCCCCGGTGCTCAGTCGCGGGGGTCCTGGCACCGGCGGCAGGCGGCCATGTCCTCCAGGTACCGCTCCACCTGCACCGTGCACGAGACGAAGCCAAAGGTGCTCTGCAGCTGGGCGGTGGCTTCCCGCAGCACGTCCTCCGTGTCCGCCCCCGGCTCTGCAGGCAAAGGGCAGCCCAGGCCCTGTGAGCCTCTCTGGGGGGCGGGGCCTGTGGGGACCACCTGTCAGGGGGCGGGGCCTATGGGGACCACCTGTCGGGGGCGGGGCCTGCGGGGACCACCTGTCGGGGGGCGGGGCCTGTGGGGACCACCTGTCGGGGGAGGGGCCTGTGGGGACCACCTCAGGGGGTGGGGCCTGTGGGGACTACCTGTCGGGGGCGGGGCCTGCGGGGGACCACCTCAGGGTGTGGGGCCTGCGGGGACCACCTGTCGGGGGCAGGGCCTGTGGGGACCACCTCAGGGGGTGGGGCCTGTGGGCACCACCTGTCGGGGGCGGGGCCCGCGGGGACCACCTGTCGGGGGCGGGGCCCGCCGGGGGACCACCTGTCGGGGGCGGGGCCCGTGGGGACCACCTGTCGGGGGCGGGGCCCGCGGGGACCACCTGTCGGGGGCGGGGCCTGCAGGGAGCACATGCCAGGGTGGCCCATGCAAGGTCCCTGTCCCTGGTGGAAGTGGGGGGGCAGGGACGGTGCCCCACAGCTGGTGCCCGTCCGTGCTGCAGGGGAGGGGTCAGGTGGGACACTCACCGACTGCCACGTGCACAGGACACCACGTGGTGGCTGAGGCTCAGGGCCCAGAGGTGCAGGTTGTGGACGTCCTTCACGTCCTTGATGGCCAACAACCCTTCCTTCACCACGCTGAACTCGACGCCCCGCGGAGCCCCTGGGGTCAAACAGGGAGGGTGAGGCCTGGCACTGGGGGGCAGCTCATCTCCTGGGGGGGCTCCCCCAGCCTGGCAGGGCTCCAGCCCCGACACGGGGCACCCCAGGGCTCTCTGGAGACGCTGCTCACAGCCCTGGAGGTCGTGGGGGCCAGGCTGTCCCTGGGGCGGCCCAGTGGAGCCGGTGGGGGTGGGGGCAGGAGAAGTCCCTGCCCAGCTGGAACAGGCCGGGGAAGAGGGGCTGTGGGCAGGGGGAGGGGTGTGCTGGGCTCAGGGGCTCACTGGGCGGCCAGGCCCTAGGGCGGGAGCTTTGAATCAGTGTGGAGGGCTGGACAGGGAAGCCTGGCCCCGCCCCCTATCTGACCCCCCCACCCCCTGACTGCCCCCCTCAGAAACCCCCGACCCATCCAACCCCCCCACCCGCTCCTTGTCCCCCTGATCATCCCCTCCAGAGACTCCTCACTCCTAACCACCCCCTTGGGCCCCCAACCCCCATCTAAGCCCTCCTGCTTCTTGTCCCCTGACCGACTTCTCCTGAGACCCCACCCCCCACCCCCATAGCACCCAGGCTTTTCTCCCCAGGCTGGTGGGACCTTTATGAACCTGTGTGCCTCAGTTTCCCTCTGCAGTTTGCATTGCTGCCCAGTGGCTGCAGCAGGGTCGCTGGGGGGCAGAGCAGGAGCAGTGCCCTGTTATTGGGGGTGGCTGGGGGTCAAGGACTGGCTGAACCCCACCCAGGTAATGACACTGCCCAGACCATCCCCACCCAGGCATGGCTCCAGAGGAAGGCGATTTCCCACCCCCAGCTCTCAGCAGGGAAGCCAAGCCAACCCCATCTCAAGAACAGAGGGAAAGGTGTCAGGGTTAAGTGCTCCCCTCTTACATAGCCCCCCCGACTTCTCACCTGGGACTGAGAAAGGAGAGAGAGACAGAGCCTGAAATGGAGTCCACAGCAGCTTGGCTGTCTGACTCCACTGGCTTGGCCAACTGGACTATGGCTTAATCTTGGTTTCTCTGTGCTAATTTAAGGACTTCCTGGTGCTGTGTCCAGGTGACTAATAAACCCTGCTCTGTTTGGAAAAACACTGCCTGGTATCACTGCATCGCCTGGCCGGGGGCCTCAGTTACCGGGCCGTGGACAAATCTCTGACTAGGAGTCTCTCTCAGCTGGACTCGCTAGACAGAGATCACTGCATGAAGCAGGAGGGCTGGAGCCCAGAGGCTCAGTCGGGGGGGGTGTGGAGCACCCATGGGTGCCTGCAAGAGCCTGAGCCAGCCTGGGGGTCGCGTCACTCCTGAGACTCAGACACAGCCTGACTGGGGGGGGGGCATGAGAGGAGTGATTGGGGGGGCTTGGTTGGGGGCAAGGGGTGATTGCTGGGGGGGGGCAGGATGTCGGGGGGGGATGGATGTCAGGGGGACTGCTGGGGGTGGGATGTCAGGGGGGATTGCTGGGGTGGGATATCGGGGGGATTGCTGGGTGGGATGTTGGGGGGATGTCGGGGGATTGCTGGGGGTGGAATGTTGGGGGGGATTGCTGGGGGGGTGGGATGTTGGGATGTCAGGGGGGATTGCTGGGGTGGGATGTCAGGGGGGATTGCTGGGGTGGGATATCGGGGGGATTGCTGGGGTGGAATGTTGGGGGGATGTCGGGGGGATTGCTGGGGTGGGATGTTGGGGGGATTGCTGGGGTGGAATGTTGGGGGGATGTCAGGGGGGATTGCTGGGGTGGGATATCGGGGGGATTGCTGGGGTGGGAATGTTGGGGGGGATTGCTGGGGGGGTGGGATGTTGGGGGGATGTCAGGGGGGATTGCTGGGGTGGGATGTCAGGGGGGATTGCTGGGGTGGGATGTCGGGGGGATTGCTGGGGTGGGATGTTGGGGGGATGTCAGGGGGAATTGCTGGGGTGGGATATCGGGGGGATTGCTGGGGGTGGGATGTTGGGGGGATGTCGGAGGGATTACTGGGGGGTGGGATGTCGGGGTGGATTGTTGGGGGGAATTTCGGGGGGGGGGTTGCTGGGGGTGGGTGTCACGGAGCGCCTGGGCGATGGTCTGGAACCGCTCCCTAGGAAGGCCAGACCGGACTCCGGGTGAAGGGCCCCTTCTCCGTACACAACCTGTTTCCCAGGCCAGGAGCTTCACGGGTCCCCACTTCCACCTTCCTGGGTCTGACCTCGGAGCATTCAGCACCTTCTGCCCCTCCGTGTGCTTCTTCCCCCAGCAAGCCCGCCTGGGCGGGGTCCTGGGGGAGCCCATGGGTTCTGCACCTCAAATCCACAGTCAGACGTGACTCTCAGCCAGCCAGTAAAACAGGTTTATTCGATGACTCTTAATCACAGACCATACAGCGAGCGTGAGCCCTCAGCTGGATCCATCTTGGGGCCAGAAAGCGAGATGGCTCCTCTCCCCTCTCCAGCCAGACCCAGACTGACTACTCCCCCTCCAGCCCCTCTGTGCTTTCCTTTGTCTCTTTCCCGGGCTCAAGGTATCACCTGACCTCCCTCCCCCACCTGGGGTCAGATTACAGCATCAGGGATGCCCCCTTGAGAGGGGAGGGTGTTGCCTCCTGGCTTCCAGTGTCAGCCCTTATTTCTTAAGAAACGCATAGGGGAAACCGAGGCACACACACACAGTACTCCCACTTCCTCACAGTGGGATGTTGGGGGGATGTCGGGGGGATTGCTGGGGGGGGATGTCGGGGGGATTTTGGGGGGTGATTGCTGGGGGTGGGATGTCGGGGGGATGTTGGGGGATTGCTGGGGGACGATGTCGGGGGGATTTTGGGGGGTGATTGCTGGGGGTGGGATGTCGGGGGGATTTCGGGAGGTGATTGCTGGGGGTGGGATGTCGGGGGGATGTCAGGAGATTGCTGGGGGTGCGATGTCGTGGGGATTGCTGGGGGTAGGATGTCGGGGATTTTGGGAGGTGATTGCTGGGGGTGGGATGTCGGGGGATTGCTGGGGGTGGGATGTCGGGGGGATGTCAGGGGATTGCTGGGGTGGGATGTCGGAGGGATTTCGGGGGGTGATTGCTGGGGGTGGGATGTCGGGGATTTTGGGAGGTGATTGCTGGAGGGGATGTCGGGGGGGATGTCAGGGGTGATTGCTGGGGGTGGGATGTCGGGGGGATTTCGGGGGGTGATTGCTGGGGGTGGGATGTCAGGGGGATTTTGGGAGGTGATTGCTGGGGGGGATGTCGGAGGATTGCTGGGGGTGGGATGTCAGGGGGGATGTCAGGGAGGATTGCTGGGGGTGGGATGTCAGGGGGGATGTCAGGGAGGATTGCTGGGGGTGGGATGTCGGGGGGATTTGGGGAGGTGATTGCTGGGGGGGATGTCGGGGGGGATGTCGGAGGATTGCTGGGGTGGGATGTCGGGGGGATTTGGGGGGGTCATTGCTGGGGGTGGGAAGTCGGGGGGATGTCGGAGGATTGCTGGGGGTGGGATGTCGGGGGATTGCTGGGGGTGGGATGTCGGGGGGATGTCAGGGGATTGCTGGGGGTGGGATGTCGGAGGGATTTCGGGGGGTGATTGCTGGGGGTGGGATGTCGGGGATTTTGGGAGGTGATTGCTGGAGGGGATGTCGGGGGGGATGTCAGGGGTGATTGCTGGGGGTGGGATGTCGGGGGGATTTCGGGGGGTGATTGCTGGGGGTGGGATGTCAGGGGGATTTTGGGAGGTGATTGCTGGGGGGGATGTCGGAGGATTGCTGGGGGTGGGATGTCGGGGGGATTTTGGGGGGTCATTGCTGGGGGGGATGTCGGGGGGATGTCGGAGGATTGCTGGGGGTGGGATGTTGGGGGGATTGCTGGGGGCAGGATGTTGGGGGGATGTCGAGGGGATTGCTGGGTGTGGGATATCGGGGGAATGTCAGGAGATTGCTGGGGGGTGGGATGTCGTGGGGATTGCTGTGGAGGTGGGAGGTTGGGGGGATTGCTGGGGTGGGATGTCGGGGGAGTGTCAGGGGGGATTACTGGGGGTGGGATGTTGGGGGGATGTCAGGGGTGATTGCTTGGGGGGTGGGATGTCGGGGGATTGCTGGGGGTGGAATGTCGGGGATTTCGGGGGATTGCTGGGGGGGTTGGGATGTTGGGGGGATCCTTGGGGGGGTGTCGGCAAGATGTCAGAGGGGATTGCTGGGGGGGATGTCGGGGGGATGTCAGGGGGGATTGCTGAGGTGGGATGTGTCACGTTACTGAAATAATTTGGGATCCTATAGATCATTGGTGCAACCAGGGTCCTATAGCGGCACCAAATCTTATGTAAAGGGGGGTCATAATGGGTGTCTACGACCAGGTTCTGGATTGTTGATTACGACTAGGCCATTGGGACGGGTGTATCAATTTTGTAGTTGAAGTGATGAATATTGGCTCTGGACTGTCTGTCTTTCCAAATATTGTGCTCTGCTGGGGGGGGGGGGGGGAGGGGACATTCCAGGACACTGGGCATCAGCTTTGCTTGAGCTGCCTGATGGCCCATTAAGGACCATCAACTACACAATGAACTTTGTCCACACCCGAGGAGCTTCGCCAGGAATGTGACCTGCCTGGTCAGAAACTGAATCTTGCAGAGTCTGGTAATTGGACCATGTGACTATGGACCTCCATTTTGCAACTGGACTCTGCATAAGAAGGAGGAGGGGGGTCTTCGCCCACAAGAGGAGAGTCTATAAAACCGGGGAAACACGTCCTCCATTTCGTCTTCTACCTCCAGTCTTCAGCCTGCCTTGCTCCCAGCTCTGGATGGAACTTTGCTACACAGGGGAACTCTGGCCAAAGGTGCTGACCCATCCCTGGAGGGGATGCTTTCCAGAGACTGTGATTTGAACCTGCAGTTTATTCTACCTTTGCTGCAAGCCTGAACCAAGAGATTTGCCATCACTGCATGTAATTGATTTCTTTTAACCTTTCCTAACCCTCACCTAGACCTTTTTCCTTGTATAATAAACCTTTCGATTTTAGATTCTAACGGGTTGGCAACAGCGTGATTTGTGGGAAGATCTGATTTGTATATTGACCTGGGTCTGGGGCCTGATTCTTTGGAATTGGGGAGAACCGTTTTCTTTATTTGGGGGATTGGTTTTCATAACCATTGATCCCCAGGACAGGTGGCTGGTGGTGGTGATACTGGGAAGCTGGAGTGTCTAAGGGAATTGCTTGTGTGACTTGTGGTTAGCCAGTGGGGCGAAACCAAAGTCTTTTCTGTTTGGCTGGTTTGGTTTACCTTAGTGTGAAGAAACCCCAGCTTTGGGCTGTAGTTGCCCCTTTGGAAGCAATCTGTCCAAATCTGACACTCACAGTTGGATCCCACCAGGAACAGCACCATCACAGGGGTTCCAAAGAGGATGGATCTAGACTGTTCTCAGTGGTACCCGATGACAGAACAAGGAGTGATGGTCTCAAGGTGCAGTGGGGAAGATCTAGGCTGGATATTAGGAAAAACTCTTTCACTCGGAGGGTGGTGAAGCCCTGGGATGCGTTTCCCTTTGTCAGGCCTGACCCTAAAAACCTCCAGGGAAGGTTCCACCACCTCCAGCCCCCCTGGAACTTCCCCCGGCTCTGCACCTACCAGCAGCCTGTGCCCCATGCACCCACCCCCCGCTCACCTTCCATGAGGACCCGGAACACGTCCCTGAGGATGGTGATGGTGGAGCCCAGCACGAAGAGGGAGAAGAGGAAGGTGCTGACAGGGTCTGCGATCTTGTAGCGCGGCTGCAAGGGGCACGGTTGGGGTTACACCCGGAGCCAGCCAAGCCCCAGAGCCGCGTGACCTCACCCCCCCCAGCGGAGGGGTCAGCCCTAGACTGGAACCTGGGAGTCCTTGGCCCTCCCCACTGTGTCCCCACCCAAGCCGGGAGGGGGGGGGGCAGAGGGAATATGGCAGAAGAGGGCAATGGGCAGCCCAGCATGGGGAGCTGGCATCTGGGTTATCCCTGGGGCTGGGCACCGGGGTCCCAGCAGGGAGGCAGGGATGGGGGGGCCCGAGGCGGTAGAGGGAGGGACGCGGTTGGGGGGGCGTGAGGCGGTGGAGGGAGGGATGAGGTTGGGGGTCACGAGGTGGTGGAGGGACGGACGTGGTTGGGGGGGCGCGAGGCGGTAGAAGGAGGGACACGGTTGGGGGGGGCTGAGGCGGTGGAGGGAGGGATGCAGTTGGGGGGGCCCGAGGCGGTGGAGGGAGGGACGCGGTTGGGGGGGGCGCGAGGCAGCAGAGGGAGGGACGCAGTTGGGGGGGTGCGAGGCAGCAGAGGGAGGGATGTGGTTGGGGGGGTCGAGGCGGTGGAGGGAGGGACGCAGTTGGGGGGCGCGAGGCAGGAGAGGGAGGGACGCGGTTGGGGGGGCGCGAGGCGGTGGAGGGAGGGATGTGGTTGGGGGGGCGAGGCGGTGGGGGGAGGGACGCGGTTGGGGGGGCGAGGCAGCAGAGGGAGGGACGCGGTTGGGGGGGGCGCGAGGCAGCAGAGGGAGGGACGCAGTTGGGGGCGCGAGGCAGCAGAGGGAGGGACGTGGTTGGGGGCGCGAGGCAGCAGAGGGAGGGACGCGGTTGGGGGGGGCGAGGTGGTGGAGGGAGGGACGCGGTTGGGGGCGCAAGGGGTTGAACTGTCCGAGTTCATGTCTAATCTCCTCTGGGGGTCGTATGTGGGTCTCAGCGCAGGGTGGGGTTGGCTGGTTGGGGTTGAAGTGTCCGAGTTCAGGTCTAATCTCCTCTGGGGGTCGTATGTGGGTCTCAGCGCAGGGTGGGTTGGCTGGTTGGGGTTGAACTGTCCGAGTTCATGTCTAATCTCCTCTGGGGGTCGTCTGTGGGGTCTCAGCACAGGGTGGGGTTGGCTGGTTGGGGTTGAACTGTCCGAGTTCATGTCTAATCTCCTCTGGGGGGTCGTCTGTGGGTCTCAGTGCAGGGTGGGGTTGAAGTGTCCGAGTTCATGTCTAATCTCCTCTGGGGGTCGTATGTGGGTCTCAGCGCAGGGTGGGGTTGAACTGTCCGAGTTCAGGTCTAATCTCCTCTGGGGGTCGTATGTGGGTCTCAGCGCAGGGTGGGTTGGCTGGTTGGGGTTGAAGTGTCCGAGTTCATGTCTAATCTCCTCTGGGGGGTCGTATGTGGGTCTCAGCGCAGGGTGGGTTGGCTGGTTGGGGTTGAACTGTCCGAGTTCAGGTCTAATCTCCTCTGGGGGTCGTATGTGGGTCTCAGCGCAGGGTGGGGTTGAAGTGTCCGAGTTCATGTCTAATCTCCTCTGGGGGTCGTATGTGGGTCTCAGCGCAGGGTGGGGTTGGCTGGTTGGGGTTGAACTGTCCGAGTTCAGGTCTAATCTTTGTAGTTAAAGTTTTGAATCTTGGCTCTCTACCAGGGTTGGGCAAACTGTGGCCTGTGGGCCCCATGCGGCCGGTGAGATAATCTCCCCCCCCCCCAGCCGGCCCTCCCCTGCTGTCCCTCCCCCGCTGCCTTCCCGGAGCCTCAGGACACCGCTGCAGCGGGTGACTCCGGCGGGGCCCGAGCTGCGGCTGGGAGCAGTCTGGGGGGGCTGCGAGCTCCAGCAGGCCAAGCGGCAGAGCTCACCCTCCCCCCCCGGAGCCACAGGGCTGCAGCATCGTCCGGGGCCGCTCCTGGAGGGGGGAGATGGGGGTAAATGGCATGAATAAGGGGGGGGTGTTGGATAAGGGGCAGGGAGTTCAGGGAGCGGGGTGGGGGTTGGATAGGGTTGGGAAGTCCTGGGGGTCTGTCAGGAGGCAGGGGGTGGATAGGGGTTGGGGCAGTCAGGGGACAGGGAGAGGGGGAGGGGAGTCCCGGGGTGGTGGTTGGAGGGTTTCGGGAGGGGGTGTGCAGGGGACAAGGAGCAGGATGTGTTGGGTATTCTGAAGGGGGCGGTCAGGGGCAGGAAGTGGGTGGGGGTCGGATAGGGGGCGGGGCCTTCCCTGCCCGGCCCTCCATACAATTTTGGAACCTCTATGTGGCCCGCGGGCCGTAGTTTGCCCTCCCCTGTCTGTATCTCAGACTCACGCTCTGCTTCTCGGGGACACCCCAGACAAGTTGGTGTCAGCTCTGCCTGGCCGGCTTGATGCCCATTAAGGACCATCAGCCACACAACTGACCCACTGAGAGGGGGCGACACATCCTGTGACTCAGCAAGGGGGCAGGGACTTGCCCCTGTGACTCCAGACTCCATTTTCCCACAGTGAGAACAAAGCGGTTCTTGCTTCTGGGAAAGGCTGTCAAAGGCTGACGTCCCGTCTCCATCTCGGCTTCAATCCGGCTTCTTACTCGGGAGGAACTTTCGCTACAGACTGAAGCTCTGAACACAGGACTGAGGGACCCGTCCCAGCTGGGGATGTTTGTTCTCCAGAGACTGGATCTGAACCTGCAGTTTAGTCCATCCCTGCTCCAGGCCTGAACCAAGAACTTTGCCATCACTGGATGTCATTGATTCCATTGAACCAATTCCAGCTCCCACCGAGATCTTTTTCCTTGTACAATAAACCTTTCGATTTTAGATTCTAACGGGTTGGCAACAGCGTGATTTGTGGGAAGATCTGATTTGTATATTGACCTGGGTCTGGGTCCTGATTCTGTGGAATTGGGGAGAACCGTTTTCTTTATTTGGGGGATTGGTTTTCATAACCATTGATCCCTAGGACAGGTGGCTGCTGGTGGTGATACTGGGAACCTGGAGTGTCTAAGGGGATTGCTTGTGTGACTTGTGGTTAGCCAGTGGGGCGAAACCAAAGTCTTTTCTGTTTGGCTGGTTTGGTGCCTTAGAGGTGGAGAAACCCCAGCCTGGGGCTGTAACTGCCCCTTTGGAGCAACTTGTCCTGACCTGGTGCTCTCAGTGGGGTCCCATTAGGAACAGCCCCGTTACAGTGAGGTGGTGGAGAGAGGGACGGGGTGGGGGCGCAGCACAAGGTGGCAGAAGGAGGGATGGGATTGGGGGGGTGGAAGGAGGGACGGGGTGGGGGAGGCGGCGGGAGTGACAGAGGGAGGGATGAGTTTGGGGGGGGCGCAAGGTGGTAGAAGGAGGGACGGGGGAGGTGGCGCGAGGCGGAGGGAGGGATGGGTTTGGGGGGGTGCAATGCAGTGGAAGGAGGGATGGGTTGGGGGGGCGGAAGGGACGGGGTGGGGGAGGCAGTGGGAGGTGACAGAGGGAGGGATGGGTTGGGGGGGCGCGAGGCGGCGGAGGGATGGGTTGGGGGGGCGCGAGGCGGGGGAGGATCGGTTGGGGGGGCGCGAGGCGGGGGAGGGAAGGGTTTCGGGGGGTGCGAGGCGGGGGAGGGATGGGTTGGGGGGCGCTAGGCGGGGGAGGGAAGAGTTTCGGGGGCTGCGAGGCGGGGGAGGGATGGGTTGGGGGGCACGAGGCGGGGGAGGGATGGGTTGGGGGGGCACGAGGCGGGGGAGGGATGGGTTGGGGGGGCACGAGGTGGGGGAGGGATGGGTTGGGGGGGCACGAGGTGGGGGAGGATGGGTTGGGGGGGCGCGAGGCGGGGGAGGGATGGGTTGGGGGGGCGCGAGGCGGGGGAGGGATGGGTTGGGGGGGCGCGAGGCGGGGGAGGGATGGTTTGGGGGTGTGCGAGGCGGGGGAGGGATGGTTTCGGGGGGCGCGAGTCGGGGGAGGGATGGTTTCGGGGGGCGCGAGTCGGGGGAGGGATGGTTTTGGGGGACGCGAGGCGGGAGAGGGATGGTTTGGGGGGCGCGAGGCGGGGGAGGGATGGTTTGGGGGGGCGTGAGGCGGGAGAGGGAAGGTTTCGGGGGGCGCGAGGCGGGGGAGGGATGGTTTTGGGGGGCGCGAGGCGGGGGAGGGATGGTTTTGGGGGGACGTGAGGCGGGAGAGGGAAGGTTTCGGGGGGCGCGAGGCGGGGGAGGGATGGTTTCGGGGGGCGCGAGGCGGGGGAGGGATGGGTTGGGGGGCGCTAGGTGGGGGAGGGAAGAGTTTCGGGGGCTGCGAGGCGGGGGAGGGATGGTTTTGGGGGACGCGAGGCGGGGGAGGGATGGTTTGGGGGGGCGTGAGGCGGGAGAGGGAAGGTTTCGGGGGGCGCGAGGCGGGGGAGGGATGGTTTCGGGGGGCGCGAGGCGGGGGAGGGATGGTTTTGGGGGGGCGTGAGGCGGGAGAGGGAAGGTTTCGGGGGGCGCGAGGCGGGGGAGGGATGGTTTCGGGGGGCGCGAGGCGGGGGAGGGATGGGTTGGGGGGCGCTAGGCGGGGGAGGGAAGAGTTTCGGGGGCTGCGAGGCGGGGGAGGGATGGGTTGGGGGGCACGAGGTGGGGGAGGGATGGGTTGAGGGGGCACGAGGCGGGGGAGGGATGGGTTGGGGGGGCACGAGGCGGGGGAGGATGGGTTGGGGGGGCGCGAGGCGGGGGAGGGATGGGTTGGGGGGGCGCGAGGCGGGGGAGGGATGGTTTCGGGGGGCGCGAGTCGGGGGAGGGATGGTTTTGGGGGACGCGAGGCGGGGGAGGGATGGTTTGGGGGGCGCGAGGCGGGGGAGGGATGGTTTCGGGGGGCGCGAGACGGGGGAGGGATGGTTTCGGGGGGCGCGAGGCGGGGGAGGGATGGTTTCGGGGGGCGCTAGGCGGGGGAGGGATGGTTTCGGGGGGCGCGAGGCGGGGGAGGGATGGTTTCGGGGGGCGCGAGGCGGGGGAGGGATGGTTTTGGGGGGCGCGAGAGGGATGGTTTCGGGGGGCGCGAGGCGGGGGAGGGATGGTTTCGGGGGGCGCGAGGCGGGGGAGGGATGGTTTGGGGGGGTGAGGCGGGGGAGGGATGGTTTCGGGGGGCGCGAGGCGGGAGAGGGATGGTTTCGGGGGGCGCGAGACGGGGGAGGGATGGTTTCGGGGGGCGCGAGGCGGGGGAGGGATGGTTTTGGGGGGCGCTAGGTGGGGGAGGGATGGTTTTGGGGGGCGCGAGGCGGGGGAGGGATGGTTTCGGGGGGCGCGAGGCGGGGGAGGAATGGTTTCGGGGGGCGCGAGAGGGATGGTTTCGGGGGGCGCGAGGCGGGGGAGGGATGGTTTCGGGGGGCGCGAGGCGGGGGAGGGATGGTTTCGGGGGGCGCTAGGTGGGGGAGGGATGGTTTCGGGGGGCGCGAGTCGGGGGAGGGATGGTTTCGGGGGGCGCGAGGCGGGGGAGGGATGGTTTCGGGGGGCGCGAGGCGGGGGAGGAATGGTTTCGGGGGGCGCGAGAGGGATGGTTTCGGGGGGCGCGAGGCGGGGGAGGGATGGTTTCGGGGGGCGCGAGGCGGGGGGGCGGGTCCGCGTCGTACCTCCACGTAGATGACGGTCGCAGCCGTCAGCACCCCGAGGCTTTGCAGCAGGTCCCCCAGGACGTGCACGAAGGCGGCGCGGACGCTGGTGCTGCCCGGCGGGGGGTCCCCGGGTGGCGCGCAGCAGCCAGGACTCTCCTCCATCGTCTCGTAGCCCCGGGCACGGCCCCGGACCGACTGGTGCAGGACGTAGGCCATGCTGGAGGGAAGGGGGGAGCCTGAGCTGGGGCCGTGGCACCCGCATATCCCATCCCTCCCCCGCCCACTCCCAGCCTCAGGATGGGCGCGTGGCCACACCCGGGCAGGCACAGGAGCAGATGGGCGAGGTGGGGGGCATTGACTGGGGGGCTGGGAAGCGTCGGGAATGGGGGAGGTGGGGGGGTGTCGACGGGGGGGTTGGGCAGAGGCGGGAATGGGGAGGTGGGGGGGTGTCGACGGGGGGGATGGGCAGAGGCGGGACCGGGGAGCTGGGGGGGTGTCGACGGGGGGGATGGGCAGAGGCGGGACCGGGGAGCTGGGGGGTTGTCGACGGGGGGGCTGGGCAGAGGTGGGACCGGGGAGGTGGGGGGGTGTTGACGGGGGGCCTGGGCAGAGGTGGGAACGGGGGAGGTGGGGGGGTGTCGACAGGGGGGCTGGGCAGAGGCGGGACCGGGGAGGTGGGGGGTGTCGACGGGGGGGCTGGGCAGAAGCGGAAATGGGGAGGTGGGGGGGTGTCAACGGGGGGGCTGGGCAGAGGGAGGAATGGGGAGGTGGGGGGGTGTGTCGACGGGGGGGCTGGGCAGAGGCGGGAATGGGGACGTGGGGGGGGTGTCGACGGGGGGGCTGGGCAGAAGCGGGAACGGGGGAGGTGGGGGGTGTCGACGGGGGGGCTGGGCAGAGGCAGGAACGGGGAGGTGGGGGGTGTGTCGACGGGGGGCTGGGCAGAGGCAGGAATGGGGAGGTGGGGGGTGTCAACGGGGGGGCTGGGCAGAAGCGGGAACGGGGAGGTGGGGGGTGTCGACGGGGGGGCTGGGCAGAGGCAGGAATGGGGAGGTGGGGGGTGTCGACGGGGGGGCTGGGCAGAAGCGGGAACGGGGAGGTGGGGGGTGATCGGGGGAGTCTCTGCCCAAGGGGAACATTCTGCACCAACATGTTCATGCTCATCGCACGACTGGGGCGTCCGTTGGGGTTTCTCGTGGGGGGGTCTGTGGCCGGCTCCTGACGCACTGAGCGCTGGTCTCAGGAGTGTGCTGTGATTCTAGCAGAGCCGGGAGGGAAGGAAGGACGCGCGGAAGGGTGAGGGGTTTGCCAGGCTCTCTGTGTCTCTCTCCCACCCCCGTCTCCAGACACCACCAGCAAGAGACTGACGTGCTGATCAAAGGGGAGAGCCGGGCTGACGGGCGACCAGCCAGCCTGTGGTGAAAAGTTTGTAAAGGCCCGAAAGGTTTAAATTCAGCTTAGACTGTATTTTGCTTTTATTTCATTTGATCAAATCTGACTTGTTGAGCTTTGACTTAGAATCACGTAACGTCTCTCGCTGGAGTTAATACATTGATTTCTTCTACCTGAAGCAGCAGGAGGGGTGAGCGGGAGCAGTGGACTGGGTGAGAAATGTGGGTATCGGCTCATGTGAGCTCCCTGGGGCCCTGCCCCGATCCCCCGGGCACCCTGCCCCGATCCCCCGGGCACCCTGCCCCGATCCCCCGGGCACCCTGCCCCGATCCCCCGGGCACCCTGCCCCGATCCCCCGGGCACCCTGCCCCGGGAGGGTGTGATTTTTCCCCCAGGCTCTGGCCCATCAGACAGGGATTTGAAACTGAGCTGCCTGGAACGTCTGGGCTCGAACCAGCCCTGCAGCCCAAGGGAACCCGGCTGAGCAGAGCTGCACCCGCTGGGCAGGTGGTCCCTGCCGGGAGCTGGGCGTATGAACCGGGGCAGGGGCGTGGGAGTTTTACTAGTTTCCTGTCTGCAGCGATACTGATGGGGAGATATGGGGGTGACGTCACGGAGGGGTCAGTGATGGCAGCTGCTCTGTGTAACCTGAGCCCAGGAGGGGGTCGGGGCCAGGTGACCCCTTCTGCCCGGGACACTGGACAGAGGCTGGAGGAGGGGCGGGGGGCGGGGGTGTGCCCGGGTGAGACAGCAGGAGAGGGGCCAGTTTGGAGCTGGCTGGGGAAATGGAGGGAGCCCCGGAACCGGGGTCTGGTCTCCCCACCCCCCAGGTTGGACCCGGCCGAGGGGCCCTGTTCTCTGCGCCTCCAAGCTCTGGTTTGGACCCTGTTCCTGTCGTCTAATAACCTCCTGTCTGCCCGGCGGGCGAAGAGTCCCGGGGATCGCGGGATGTGGGGGGGCGGGGGGCGGGGCCCTGACTCCCCCTCACCCCGTGACACAGGGTAAGTGCCAGGCTCTCGGCCTCTCAGCGCCAGGGGCCAGCAGACGCCGTAGCCAGGGGCCTGACCCACGGCTCCCGGCTGGGCAGGTGGCCGGGGCTGCTGCAGATCCGCCCCGGGAGCATCGCACCTGGCTGGGCCCCGGGACAGGCCGCCTGCAGGGCCTGGCTGGACCCGCTGCAGGAGCCGCGCAGACGCACGGACGATCTGGAGGGCTGGGATCCAGGGGGGGATCCAGGGGTCAGTGGATCTGGGGGGCTGGGATCTGGAGGGGGCTGGGATCCACGGGTCAGTGGATCTGGGAGTTGGGGGATCCAGAGGTGGAGGGGGGCAGGCAAGGATCCAGGGGTCAGTGGATCTGGGGGTCGGTGAATTCAGGGGGCGGGGATCTGGGGGGAGGGATCCGGGGTCAGAAGGCAGGGATCCAGGGGTCGGTGGATCCAGGGGGGCTGGGATCCAGGGCGGGCTGGGATCCTGGGGTTGGTGGATCTGGGGGTTGGTGGATCCAGGGGTCTGGGATCTGGGGAGGGCTGGGATCTGGGGAGGGCTGGGATCCAGGGGTTGGTGGATCTGAGGGTCGGTGGATTCAGGGGTCGGTGGATCCGGGGGGCTGGGATCTGGGGAAGGCTGAGATCCAGGGGTCAGTGGATCTGGGGGTTGGTGGATCCAGGGGTCTGGGATCTGGGGAGGGCTGGGATCCAGGGGTTGGTGGATCTGGGGGTCGGTGGATTCAGGGGTCGGTGGATCCGGGGGGCTGGGATCTGGGGAAGGCTGAGATCCAGGGGTCGGTGGATCTGGGGGTCGGTGGATCCAGGGGTCTGGGATCTGGGGAGAGCTGGGATCCAGGGGTTGGTGGATCTGGGGGTCGGTGGATTCAGGGGTCGGTGGATCCGGGGGGCTGGGATCTGGGGAAGGCTGAGATCCAGGGGTCAGTGGATCTAGGGGTTGGTGGATCCAGGGGTCTGGAGGGCTGGGATCCAGGGGTTGGTGGATCTGGGGGTCGGTGGATTCAGGGGTCGGTGGATCTGGGGGTTGGTGGATTCAGGGGGCTGGGGGGCTGGGATCCGGGGGGCAGGGGCCCACGTACATGACGTTGACGCCCACGGCGCAGGCGGAGGTGACCAGCATGGCGGGCGCGTGGATCTCGTAGTCGTCGCTGATGATGCGGGCCGAGGCCAGGTAGACCAGGACTCCGGTCACCACCCAGATGGACAGCACCGAGGCCAGGGCGCCCAGTGTCTCTGCAGACAGACGCACCAGTCAGCGCTGTGGGGCCAGAGGGGGCCAGTAGGGGGCAGCCCAGCCGGGACCCCTCCGTGTCCCTCGGGTAGGAAAGAGTTAAAGACCTACCTGTGGTGCCCATTGCCGCAGCGATGCTGGCAATGTCTGTGCGTGCCTCAGTTTCCCTCTGTGCCTGGTGCTGCTGTGCACCCGGTGCCAAGGGCAGGAGAGGGGCAGCCAGGCCTGGCTAGAACCTGCCCATCGGGGGGCTCCAGACAGTGACCTGGGCCTGACCGCTGAGCTGGGAACCCGGCGGGGCACTGCAGGAGACGGACCAGGGACCCCAGAGCTGGGCTCCCCAGAGAGACGGCAGCTCTCACCGGCTGGGACTGACAGGCAAAGTCAGGAACCCTCAGAAAGCCACCGGAGCCTGACCCCCGGTGTCGTGTTACTGACATTCTCTGGGATCCTATAGATCATCGGTGCAACCAAGGTCCTGCAGGGGCACCAAATCTTGTGTAAAGGGGGCATATGAGGTGTCTACGACCAGGTTCTGGATTGCTGATTACGACTAGGCCATTGGGACGGGTGTATCAATTTTGTAGTTGAAGTGATGAATATTGGCTCTGGACTGTCTGTCTTTCCAAATATTGGGCTCTGCTGGGGGGGGACATAAGTATAAAGTAGCCTAGAATTACTGTTTACCTGTAAGGGGTTAACCTGAAGGTAACCTGAGAGGGGGATAGGGACCAATAGGAACCGGAGATGCTAATCAACCTCGAAGACAAAGAGAGTTTTAGTTTCGGTTTCTCTCTCTGTTCTGTTCTTCTCCGGCTATGGGATGAACCACACCTGTGTCTTTTACTCTACCTGTCTATAATCTTCTAACAAGTCAAGCTCAGCAGTAAGTGAATCGTATGCTTGAACTGTATCACTTGATAAAATCTCCAGGTGGAATTTCGCTGTGTTCTTTATACTGTTCAGCTTCAGCAGAAGGAGAGTCCCTAGGGAGGGGTCAGTCCTGTGTGATGCAAGTGGGTTTTGTCTATTGATTTCTGTACAAGGGGTTGATTCCTTCTTTCTTCTTTAATTAAAATCTTTCTTTTAAGAATTGGACGGCTTGTTTTCAGTGTGTAGATTCAGGCTTTGAATCAGGAAAAGTCCCACAGGAAAAGTGGGAGGGTTTTTTCTCAAGTCTCCCAGGGAGGGAGTCGGTTTGAGGTTTTAGGGGGAAAGGGAAGGAGGGGTTCCAAACTCCCCCAAATGAGTTTCATGGTGGCAGCTGGTGTACCAAGTCCAGACACAGGAGAAGTTTGTGTTCTGGGGAAAAGTTTTAACCTAAGCTGGTAAAATAAGCTTGGGGGGTTATTTCTTTTTTTTTAATGCGGGTCCCCACATCTGTACCCTAGAATTCAGAGTGGGGAGGCAACCCGGACAGGGGGACATTCCAGGACACGGGGCGTCAACTTTGCTTGAGCTGCTCGATGGCCCATTAAGGACCCTCGGCTACACCATGGACCCATTGAGAGCTTGGAAAGCTCCAGTCCACAGAAGAAGTCCACCAGAGAACATGCGAGATAGACGGTGGATTATGGCCGCCACCTGTGAATACTGAGTCATACATGGTCATGTGATCTGCCCATGTGACTCCAGAACTCCATGGGGCTGGACTCTTCACAACAGGAACAAAGAGGTTCTTGCACCTGGGAAAACTATAAAAACCTGGGAGAGTCCCCCGACCCCCTGTCTCCAGTCCGGCTCCTACCTCTGGATGGGACTTTGCTACACATGGACACTGCTCAGAGGACTGAAGGACCCATCCCTGGAGGGGATGCTTCCCAGAGACTTTGATTTGAACCTGCAGTTTATTCTACCCTTGCTGCAAGCCTGAACCAAGAGATTTGCCATCATTGCATGTAATTGATTTCTTTTAACCATTCCTAACTCTCACCTAGACCTTTCTCCTTGTATAATAAACCTTTAGATTTTAGATTCTAACGGGTTGGCAACAGTGTGATTTGTGGGAAGATCTGATTTGTATATTGACCTGGGTCTGGGGCCTGATTCTTTGGAATTGGGGAGAACCGTTTTCTTTATTTGGGGGATTGGTTTTCATAACCATTGATCCCCAGGACAGGTGGCTGCTGGTGGTGATACTGGGAACCTGGAGTGTCTAAGGGGATTGCTTGTGTGACTTGTGGTTAGCCAGTGGGGTGAGACCAAAGTCTTTTCTGTTCGGCTGGTTTGGTGCCTTAGTGTGGAAAAACCCCAGCCTGGGGCTGTAACTGCCCCTTTAGAGCGATTTGTCCTGACTTGGCCTCTCAGTTGGTCTCACCAGGAACAGCACAGTCACACCCGACTTCTCCGGGCCAGGCCGAGGGCTCCCCACGGACCAAGGGGACCGAGCCCCGCTCTGTGGGGAGGCTGCTGGGGGTGTCTCAGGCACTGGCGGGTGCAGGGCTCCCCGCAGGGGCTGGAGCTCGGGGCCTCGGGATCGGAGGCTGTGAGGCCGACCCTGGAGGGACAGGGCCAGGGCACTTAGCCAGGGCATACCTGGGGGGCAAGGCATCATGGGTAATGTGCACCAAGGTGAGGCCCGTGGGGATAAGGGCTCTGCACCCCCCCAGCTTCCCCTGGCTGAAGGGAGGGGGAGCCCCTGCCCCACACACCGGCTGCCCAGGCTCAGTGAAATAGGCCCCCAGGTCTCCTCGGCCCTGCAGGGAGGCAGGTGGGGGAAGGGCGCGAGCACTGGGTGAGGCCCTTACCTGAGCGGTGCCAGCCAAAGCTCATGGTCTTGGTGGGGGGGCGGGCGGAGACCCACAGGGAGAACAGGCTGACCCCCATGCTGCCCACGTCCGCCAGCAGGTGGGCAGCATCAGTCATGATGGCCAGGCTGTGCGCCAGGTACCCGCCTGCGGGAGAGAGGGGCCGGCTCAGTGCCACCCCCGGCAGACTCTGCCGGGCAGTGCCAGGGACTCCCCGAACGTGGGGGGGGGCTGAGGGGCCGGGGCTGCCCCAGGTCCTGCGGTGAGCGCTGGGCACTGCCAGGGACTCCACGAACGTGGCGGGGGGGAGGGGGGGGAGCTGAGGGGCCGGGGCTGCCCCAGGCCCTGCGGTGAGCGCTGGGCAGTGCCAGGGACTCCCCGAACGTGGGGGGGGGGGGCTGAGGGGCCGGGGCTGCCTCAGGTCCTGCGGTGAGCGCTGGGCACTGCCAGGGACTCCCCGAACGTGTGGGGGGGGGGGCTGAGGGGCCGGGGCTGCCCCAGGCCTTGCGGTGAGCGCTGGGCTCTTCCAGGGACTCCCCGAACGTGGGGGGGGGGGGAGCTGAGGGGCTGCCCCAGGCCCTGCGGTGAGCGCTGGGCTCTTCCAGGGACTCCCCGAACGTGGCGGGGGGAGCTGAGGGGCTGCCCCAGGCCCTGCGGTGAGCGCTGGGCTCTTCCAGGGACTCCCCGAACGTGGGGGGGGGAGCTGAGGGGCTGCCCCAGGCCCTGCGGTGAGCGCTGGGCTCTTCCAGGGACTCCCCGAACGTGGGGGGTGGGGGAGCTGAGGGGCTGCCCCAGGCCCTGCGGTGAGCGCTGGGCCCGCATCGGGCACCTCTCCCTTGGCCCCAGAGATCGGGGCTGCGCCGCCAGGAGCACGTGTGCACGGTGCAGGACGTCCTGCCACACGGGCTGAGCAGGGCCAGGAACCCGCCGGGCCCCGGACACCTACCGACGACCTCGCCGAGCATGAAGAAGAAGCAGATGGCGCAGGCCAGGCCCAGCTTCCGGCAGGCGGGCAGCTCCGCACGGCTCCGGCTGGGGGAGGGGAGCCCGCGATGGCAGTGCCTGGCCAGGGCCGGAGCCGCCGGGCCAGTGTCCGGGGACGGGACCGGGACGGGCTTCGGGGAGCCTGCAAAGAGACTGAGACACCCGGGGGTCAGTGCGAAGAGCCCCCGGCCCTGCTGGGCCCAGAGCAGGGCTGGGAACTCGGACGGGCGGCCACCGACCCGGCATCTGCTCTCATCTGGGGTAGCAATGGCGGGAGTCCAGGGCACTGCTGCCCCCTCGCCAGCCTGACTGGGGGGCCCTGCCCAGGACCTGGCCTGCCACAGGACGGGCACAGCCCAGGCTCCTGGGAGAGCGGCGAGGAAAGGAGAGGTGGGCCTGCGCCATCACCCCAAGCCTGGATTCTGCAGGGGGCCCAGAGCTGGAGCAGTCTGGGGGCGACTGCTGGTCAGGACTGAGGGGCAGAGCTGGGAGGGAGGGAACCTAGGGCTGGGATATGGGGGGGTAAGTTGGGACCAGCAGAGCTGGGGGGAGCCCGTGGCAGGGTTAGCAGGGGGCTGTGGGTCAGGAGTGAGGGGCAGGGCGGGAGTGAGGGGCACCGGCAGAGCTGGGGGGAGCCGTGGCAGGGTTAGCAGGGGGCTGTGGGTCAGGAGTGAGGGGCACAGCGGGAGTGAGGGGCACCGGCAGAGCTGGGGGGAGCCCGTGGCAGGGTTAGCAGGGGGCTGTGGGTCAGGAGTGAGGGGCAGGGCGGGAGTGAGGGGCACAGGCAGAGCTGGGGGGAGCCCGTGGCAGGGTTAGCAGGGGGCTGTGGGTCAGGAGTGAGGGGCACGGCGGGAGTGAGGGGCACCGGCAGAGCTGGGGGGAGCCGTGGCAGGGTTAGCAGGGGGCTGTGGGTCAGGAGTGAGGGGCAGGGCGGGAGTGAGGGGCACCGGCAGAGCTGGGGGGAGCCGTGGCAGGGTTAGCAGGGGGCTGTGGGTCAGGAGTGAGGGGCAGGGCGGGAGTGAGGGGCACAGGCAGAGCTGGGGGGAGCCCGTGGCAGGGTTAGCAGGGGGCTGTGGGTCAGGAGTGAGGGGCAGGGCGGGAGTGAGGGGCACCGGCAGAGCTGGGGGGAGCCCGTGGCAGGGTTAGCAGGGGGCTGTGGGTCAGGAGTGAGGGGCAGGGCGGGAGTGAGGGGCACCGGCAGAGCTGGGGGGAGCCGTGGCAGGGTTAGCAGGGGGCTGTGGGTCAGGAGTGAGGGGCAGGGCGGGAGTGAGGGGCACAGGCAGAGCTGGGGGGAGCCCGTGGCAGGGTTAGCAGGGGGCTGTGGGTCAGGAGTGAGGGGCAGGGCGGGAGTGAGGGGCACAGGCAGAGCTGGGGGGAGCCCGTGGCAGGGTTAGCAGGGGGCTGTGGGTCAGGAGTGAGGGGCACAGCGGGAGTGAGGGGCACCGGCAGAGCTGGGGGGAGCCGTGGCAGGGTTAGCAGGGGGCTGTGGGTCAGGAGTGAGGGGCACAGCGGGAGTGAGGGGCACCGGCAGAGCTGGGGGGAGCCGTGGCAGGGTTAGCAGGGGGCTGTGGGTCAGGAGTGAGGGGCACGGCGGGAGTGAGGGGCACCGGCAGAGCTGGGGGGAGCCGTGGCAGGGTTAGCAGGGGGCTGTGGGTCAGGAGTGAGGGGCACGGCGGGAGTGAGGGGCACCGGCAGAGCTGGGGGGAGCCGTGGCAGGGTTAGCAGGGGGCTGGGGGTCAGGAGTGAGGGGCAGGGCGGGAGTGAGGGGCACCGGCAGACGGAAGGGGGGCTGGAGGCGGCCGATCTCACTCCTGCTCCCCGGGGAGCGGTTGGTAATTTCACGCCTCGACACCCCCCAAATGGATCCTGGCAGCAGAACAATGTGTCATTTCCCACACTCCCCTCCCCCACCCAGCGCCCCGCACTGCAGCTCTCGCTCCACATCCCGCCCCCCCGAAACACCCCCGTCCCATCCCCCGCCCGGCCCTGGCGCCTGGGGCTCTGTTCTGGCCCGTGCCTGGGTCACGCAGGTGCCAGCGGCGATTCGTCTTGGCTAGGAGTAGGGGCCATTCAGCAGCGCTGCCGTCCTGACCCCCGCCTGTGGAGGTGGGGGGGGGGCAAAGCTCCATGCACCTCACCAGGCCTGGGGCAGCCCCTCGGCCGCTTGCCCTGGGGGGGGGGGGGGCTCTGCGTGGCCATCACGGGGCCGCCTGCAGGCAGGTGGGGAACAGCAGCAGGGACCAGGCCTCCACCGGGTCGTGTCCTGCGGGGTCGGGCCGCCCTGGGCGGGACTGGCCATTGCTGCAGAGACAGGCTACACCCCCCAGGGACTGACCCACTGATCTCCCCATGCGGGGGACACAGCCCCCCCTCGCCTCCAGAGCTTATCTCTGGGCCCAGGCCTGGCGGGGACAGGAAGAGGGATGAGTCTGGCTGGGCTGGGAGGGGTCCCGGCGGAGCTGGCTCCGTGCCCCACAGCCCAGGAGTTTAGTGGGGGCATTTGGGGCCCTGCTACCAGCCAGGGACGGTCTGTGCCAAAGGCCCCGGGCCCTGGGGCTGCTGATCTTTCAGGCAGTGCCAGCCAGGTGACAGGGGCAGGGCTGACTGCCATGGGGTGTCCCCCCCACTCTGCTCCTGCCGTGGGACCCAGAGAGGGGAACATCCCCCGCCGCCCAGGAGACACCCCCCTCCCCAGACCCATCCCCGTCCTACACCCCACCCCATCAGACACCCCCCTCCCCAGACCCATCCCCGCCCTACCCCCCACCCCATCAGACACCCCCCTCCCCAGACCCATCCCCGCCTTACCCCCCACCCCATCAGACACCCCCCTCCCCAGACCCATCCCCGTCCTACCCCCCACCCCATCAGACACCCTCCTCCCCAGACCCATCCCCGTCCTACCCCCCACCCCATCAGACACCCCCCTCCCCAGACCCATCCCCGCCCTACCCACCCCGCCCCAGCAGACAACCCCCTCCCCAGACCCATCCCCGTCCTACCCCCCCACCCCATCAGACACCCCCTCCCCAGATCCATCCCCACCCTCCCCACCCTGCCCCATCAGACACCCCCTGCCCCAGACCCATCCCCACCCCGCCCCAGCAGACACCCCCCTCCCCAGACCCATCCCCGCCCTACCCCCCACCCCATCAGACACCCCCCTCCCCAGACCCATCCCCGTCCTACCCCCCCACCCCATCAGACACCCCCCTCCCCAGACCCATCCCCGCCCTACCCACCCCGCCCCAGCAGACACCCCCCTCCCCAGACCCATCCCACGCCCCACCCCATCAGACACCCCCTCCCCAGATCCATCCCCACCCTCCCCACCCTGCCCCAGCAGACACCCCCCCTCCCCAGATCCATCCCCGTCCTACCCCCTCACCCCATCAGATACCCCCTCCCCAGACCCATCCCACCCCCCCACCCCATCAGACACCCCCTCCCCAGGTCCATTCCCACCCTCCCCACCCTGCCCCATCAGACACCCCCTGCCCCATCAGACACCCCCCTCCCCAGACCCATCCCCGTCCTACCCCCCACCCCAGCAGACACCCCCTCCCCAGATCCATCCCCACCCTCTCCACCCTGCCCCAGCAGACCCCCCCCCAGCAAACACCCCCTCCTCAGACCCCTCCGCCCCAGGAGACACCCTCCTCCTCAGACGCCCCCCCCCCCGCTCCACCAGACACCCTGTGAGGGAGTGGGAATGTTCCTAATGTTCTCTCTGGATACTGTGTGGGTGCCTCAGTTTCCCCTGTGCATTTCTTAAGTCTCTAGGGGCTGAGATTGTTGCAGAGCAAAGGACCAGTGGAGAGGAGTGGCCAACACCCTGCCTCCAGGCAACTGATGACCCCCCCCCCCCCCCAAGGTGTTAGCTGGAAGTGTTGGAGAACAAAGGGATCCGGTGACCTCCTGGCCCGGGAAAGGGACAAAGGAAAAGGGAGGGGCGGGGCTGAGTCAGTCTGGGGACAGGCAGTGAAGTGCAGACGGGGTGTCCCTGTCCCCCAAGATGGACCCGGCTGAGGGGTCCGGTTCTCGGGACCTACAAGCTCTGTTTTAAACTGTGGTCCTGTCGTCCAATAAACCCTCTGTGTCCCCGGCTGGCTGAGAGTCACGTCTGACGCTGGGGGAAGCGCACCGAGGGGCGAATGCTCCGAGGTCAGACCCGGGAAGGTGGGAGCCGGGTGAGATTCTTGCCCTGGGGACAGTCGCTCAGGGCGGAGGTCCCCAGAGACCTGACTGACCCCGGGGGGGAGCAGTTCAGAGCATGGCCCCGGGGACTCGGTGACACCCTGCTCCCCAGACCCCCCCCCCCCGCCCTGCCCCAGGAGGTGTTGGTAGCTCTGACCTCAGCAGTTCACGTGCCCCCTTCCTCCCACTTGGCCTCTTGGCAGATCCAAAGGCAGCGCCTCCCCCCGGCCCCCGCATGGCTCGGTGCCCCCCAGGCGCGGCTCCCACCCACCAGCCTCCTGCTCTCAGCCTGGCGCCGGCGTCACATGCGTTTGGTGCAGTGGCCCAGCGAAGCGATAGCAGCAGCGTCACTCCCCAATTCCTGTGGCCTGGGGGGCCCCAGCCAGTCCCCTGCTCCCGCCGCACCCCCATTTGCCTGCCGCGATCCCACTGAGCCCTGCCCCACTGACCCCTGCCCCATGGCCTTCCTAGAGCCCCCAAGTCCCCAGCGGCCTCGCAGCCTAGGAGCCCCAACACCCCCCCAAAACCCCACAGGCCAATTCCAGCAACCATTTACCAGGGGCATGGGGGAAAGGGGATCGAGGGACAGGACCCCACAGACACTCACCGGGGGGCAGAGGGACTGACCCTCCCCCACAACACAAACCGGGGGGCAGAGGGACTGACCCTCCCCCACAACACAAACCGGGGGGGCAGAGGGACCGACCCTCCCCCCACAAAACACACAGGGGGGCAGAGGGACTGACCCTCCCCCACAACACACACAGAGGGCGGCTCTGGGGATTTCAGCCCTGTAGGAGGCTGGTGGTGCCCCCCACCCCCTGTGGGGCGCACTGCGGATGGGTCCTGGGCGCTGGGGGGGATGGGGGAGCTGGGGGCTAAGGGGGGACAGTGGGAGGCCGGGGCGCAGTGGGAGGGGAGAGCAGGGGGAGGCCCGGGGAGGAGCGGGGGGATGGGGGAGCTGGGGGCTAAGGGGGGGACAGTGGGAGGCCGGGGCGCAGTGGGGGGGGAGAGCCGGGGGAGGCCCGGGGAGGAGCGGGGGGGGGAGCGAGGGAAAGCCGGAGGGTTGGAAGGGGGGAGGCGGTTGCAGGTTTATTTCCCCCGGCGCGCTCCCAGTTCCCTGCCCCGGAGAAGGGTCACGTCCAGGGGCAGTATCGCCGCCTCCGCCCGGTCTCGGGGCAGAGCCGCGCCCGGCCAGGCGGCCCCGATCGCGGGGTCCCTGCAGCCCCAGCCCCAGCCCCGCGCCCGGCTCTCTGCGCCGGCAGGGGTGATGGGGCAGCGGACAGGGTGAGGCCGGGGCTGGGGTGGAGGGGGCTTCAAGGGGGGATGGATGGAGGGGGGGATGGAGGGGGGATGGATGGAGGGGGGATCGCGGATGTAGGGGAGATGGAGGGGAGATGGAGGGTGGGGGGATGGATGGATGGAGGGGGGATGGAGGGGGATCGGGGGATGGATGGATGGAGGGGGGATGTAGGGGAGATGTAGGGGGGATGGAGGGGGATCGGGGGATGGATGGATGGAGGGGGGATGGAGGGGAGATGTAGGGGGATGGAGGGGGATCGGGGGATGGATGGATGGAGGGGGATCGGGGGGGTGGAGGGGAGATGTAGGGGGGATGTAGGGGGATCGGGGATGGAGGGGAGATGGAGGGGGATCGGGGATGGATGGATGGAGGGGGGATGGAGGGGGGAGGTTGTAGGGGGATGGAGGGGGGATGGAGGGGGGATGGAGGGGGATCGGGGGATGGATGGATGGAGGGGGATCGGGGGATGGATGGATGGAGGGGGGATGATGGAGGGGGATGGAGGGGATCGGGGGATGGATGGATGGAGGGGGGATGGATGGAGGGGGGATCGGGGATGGAGGGGGATCGGGGGGTGGAGGGGAGATGTAGGGGGGATGTAGGGGGATCGGGGATGGAGGGGAGATGGAGGGGGATCGGGGGATGGATGGATGGAGGGGGGATGGAGGGGGATCGGGGATGGATGGATGGATGGAGGGGGGATGGAGGGGGATCGGGGGATGGAGGGGAGATGGAGGGGAGATAGGGGGTGGGGGATGGATGGATGGAGGGGGGATGGAGGGGGATCGGGGGATGGATGCATGGAGGGGGGATGGAGGGGGTGTTGTAGGGGGATGGAGGGGGATCGGGGGGTGGAGGGGAGATGGAGGGGGGATGGAGGGGGTGGTTGTAGGGGGATGGAGGGGGATCGGGGGATGGATGGATGGAGGGGGGATGGAGGGGGATGGATGGAGGGGGGATCGGGGATGGAGGGGGATCGGGGGGTGGAGGGGAGATGTAGGGGGGGATGTAGGGGGATCGGGGATGGAGGGGGGATGGAGGGGGATCGGGGGATGGATGGATGGAGGGGGGATGGAGGGGGATCGGGGGATGGATGGATGGAGGGGGGATGGAGGGGGATCGGGGATGGATGCATGGAGGGGGGATGGAGGGGGTGGTTGTAGGGGGATCGGGGGGTGGAGGGGAGATGGAGGGGTGGTTGTAGGGGGATCGGGGGATGGAGGGGAGATGGAGGGGAGATAGGGGGGTGGGGGGATGGATGGATGGAGGGGATCGGGGGGTGGAGGGGAGATGGAGGGGGGATGGAGGGGGATCGGGGATGGAGGGGAGATGGAGGGGGGATAGGGGGTGGGGGGATGGATGGATGGAGGGGGATCGGGGGGTGGAGGGGAGATGGAGGGGGATGGAGGGGGATCGGGGGGTGGAGGGGGATGGAGGGGGGATGGAGGGGGGATGGAGGGGAGATGAAGGGAGATAGGGGGTGGTTGGAGGGGGATGGAGGGGGATCGGGGGGTGGATGGATGGAGGGGGATGGAGGGGGATCGGGGGATGGAGGGGAGATGGAAGGGAGATAGGGGGTGGGGGGATGGATGGATGGAGGGGGATCGGGGGTGGATGGATGGAGGGGGGATGGAGGGGGTGGTTGGAGGGGGGATGGAGGGGGATCGGGGGATGGATGCATGGAGGGGGGATGGAGGGGGTGGTTGTAGGGGATGGGGGTGGAAGAAGGCGGTGGGGGTGGTGGGATGGGGGTCTGGATGGGGGTCCGGGGGGCAGGCTGTGGGGCGGGTCTCCGAGGGGCCTGGCGGCTCCTTTACCTCTTGAGGCGCCGGGGGCCGGTGCTGCGGCTGCCCCGGGCGCTCACCAGCCGCGCGGTCTCCAGGTCCCCGGCCCCAGCCGCGGGGTCCATCTCGGCTCCGGACGCTGCGCCCCGGGAGTGCGGGTCGGGCTCCCCGGGTCCGCGGGACCCTCCGCAGCCGGAACCTCGCGGCTGCTCCGGGGCAGCGGAGTGTGGCCAGCGGTGCCCGCAGAGCCCCGCCCCTTCGCGCAGAGCCCCGCCCCCTGGGCTGGGCCCCGCCCCCAAAGCCAAAGTTCTACCCCTACAGCCGGACTCACGTCTCCGGTTCCCTCCAGGCGGAGTCGCCCCACATCCGTGGCGCCAGCCCCACCTAAATGGAAACAGCCCCCTAGGCCTGGGCCACACGCCTTACAGCCAGAGCCCCGCCCCCAGTGCCGGGACCCCGCCCACCGATCCAGAGCCCCACCCACACTGCTGAGACCACGCCCACCGATCCAGAGCCCCGCCCCCACTGCTGAGACAACGCCCACAATGCTGAGACCCCCCGCCCCCATAGCCAGAGCCCCGCCCCAGTGATGGACCACGCCCACAGAGCCAGAGCCCAGCCCACACTGCTGAGATCCGCCCACGTAGCCAGAGCCCCGCCCCCATTGTCGGAATGATGCGCCCTACCCAACACACACCTTCCGCCCCCAGCATTGGGGCCCCGCCCACAGATCTAGAGCCCCGCCCCCAGGCAGTGGGGTGGGACCCTGTCCTGTCCATGAAGCCGCAGGAGACCCAAGCAGCAAGAGCCACCCCCCCTCCGTGGCGGACCTCCGGGGGTTGGGCTTAATTGGCAGTGGGAGACACAGTGTCCTGGAGGGGGAGGGGGAGACACTGCCCCCTGGCCAGTTTAGGGGGCATAGTGAGGGGCACGTGGCCGGCTGGGCGGTGGGGGGCGAGGGGCACGTGGCCGGCTGGGCGGTGGGGGGCGAGGGGCATGTGGCCGGCTGGGCGGTGGGGGGCGAGGGGCACGTGGCCGGCTGGGCCGGTGGGGGGCGAGGGGCACGTGGCCGGCTGGGCGGTGGGGGGCGAGGGGCATGTGGCCGGCTGGCGGTGGGGGGCGAGGGGCACGTGGTCGGCTGGGCGGTGGGGGGCGAGGGGCACGTGGTCGGCTGGGCGGTGGGGGGTGAGGAGCAGTTGGCAGGCTGGGCGGTGGGGGGCGAGGGGCACGTGGCCGGCTGGGCGGTGGGGGGCGAGGGGCACGTGGCCGGCTGGGCGGTGGGGGGCGAGGGGCTCGTGGCAGGCTGGGCGGTGGGGGCGAGGGGCACGTGGCTGGCTGGGCGGTGGGGGGCGAGGGGCACGTGGCAGGCTGGCCGGTGGGGGGCGAGGGGCACGTGGCCGGCTGGGCGGTGGGGGGCGAGGGGCTCGTGGCGGCTGGGCGGTGGGGGCGAGGGGCACGTGGCCGGCTGGGCGGTGGGGGGCGAGGGGCTCGTGGCCGGCTGGGCGGTGGGGGGCGAGGGGCACGTGGCAGGCTGGGCGGTGGGGGGCGAGGGGCACGTGGCAGGCTGGGCGGTGGGGGGCGAGGGGCACGTGGCCGGCTGGGCGGTGGGGGCGAGGGGCACGTGGCAGGCTGGGCGGTGGGGGGCGAGGGGCACGTGGCCGGCTGGGCGGTGGGGGGCGAGGGGCACGTGGCCGGCTGGGCGGTGGGGGGCGAGGGGCACGTGGCAGGCTGGGCGGTGGGGGGCGAGGGGCACGTGGCAGGCTGGCCGGTGGGGGGCGAGGGGCACGTGGCCGGCTGGGCGGTGGGGGCGAGGGGCACGTGGCCGGCTGGGCGGTGGGGGCGAGGGGCACGTGGCCGGCTGGGCGGTGGGGGGCGAGGGGCTCGTGGCCGGCTGGGCGGTGGGGGGCGAGGGGCACGTGCTGGCTGGGCGGTGGGGGGCGAGGGGCACGTGGCAGGCTGGGCGGTGGGGGGCGAGGGGCACGTGGCAGGCTGGGCGGTGGGGGGTGAGGGGCCACTCCCGGGGCGGATCTGCAGCAGCCCCAGCCTCCTGCCCAGCTGGGAGCCATG
Organism: Sternotherus odoratus; assembly: GCA_032164245.1. Classification (NCBI taxonomy): domain Eukaryota; kingdom Metazoa; phylum Chordata; order Testudines; family Kinosternidae; genus Sternotherus; species Sternotherus odoratus. The sequence goes on along the minus strand of JAVMKO010000003.1, from coordinate 661,459 downwards.
GGTCAGGCCTCTGGCTATGGGGTCTGCCGGCCCCTGGCGCTGAGAGGCCGAGGTGAGCCGTGGGCCGGGCCGGCCAAGCCAGTGCGAGGAGCCCAGCCAAGCTGGAGGGAGCGGACCCTTCTCGGACCCTTCTCGGTCTCTGAATCTCTCTCTTCTGGTCCTGAGGTCCCCAGCGAGAGGGGCCGAGTCCCACCCTCTCCAGCTCCGTCACACGCCTGCCGCCTGGGGGCTCCTGGCACTTGCGGGGGTTTCTCATTGTCTCTCCGGGTCCTCTGTTGATCTGGGTTGATTTCAGCCAGTTCGTTAGTGACCCTTCACTCCCCCAGACAGTGAGGGGCTGTGACGAAGTAGGAATACTGTGTGTGTGTGCCTCAGTTTCCCCTATGCAGTTCTTAAGGAGTAGGGGCTGACACTGGAAGCCAGGAGGCAACGCCCTCCCCTCTCCAGGTGTGCATCCCTGAGTGCTGTAATCTGACCCCAGGTGGGGGAGGGAGGTCAGGTGATACCTCGAGCCCGGGAAAGAGACAAAGGAAAGCACGGATGGGCTGGGGAGGGTGTGGTCAGTCTGGGTCTGGGTCTAGCTGGGAAGGGGAGAGGAGCCATCTCGCTCTCTGGCCCCAAGATGGATCCAGCGGAGGGCTCACGCTCGCTCGCTGCATGGTCTGTGTTGGACCAGATGGAAGTCATCGAATAAACCTGGGGAAGAAGCAGGAGCCCAGAATCTGGGTCTCACCTCCTGGCACCCCAGAAGGGCCTGATGGAGGGACCCTGTTGAGACGGAGAAGCTGTGAGTTGGATGGTTCCTGACATCTCAAATAAACCGTCTATTCTGCTGGCTGGCTGAGAGTCACGTCTGACTGTGGATTTGGGGTGCAGAACCCATGGCTCCCCCAGGACCCCGCCCAGGCGGGCTCGCTGGGGGAAGCACACGGAGGGGCAGAAGGTGCTGAATGCTCCGAGGTCAGACCCAGGAAGGTGGAAGTGGGGACCCCTGAAGCTCCTGGCCTGGGAAACAGGCTGTGTACAGAGAAGGGGCCTCCACCTGGAGTCCGGTCTGGCTTCCTAGGGAGCGGTTCCAGACCATCACCCGGGCACTCCGTGACAGGGGCACATGGGCTGCCTGGCTCAGCGCTGACCCATTTAACACAGTAATTAGCAATGCAAATTACAGGAGAAACTGAGGCACACCTCAGCCTCATACACCTGTGACAGAAAATCCCCACTTTGTCCCACAAGAGGAAGTCAGAATTTCTGGGAGCTTTTATGATGCCTGGGTGTGCCTCAGTTTCCCTGTATTTTTCCTGCCTTAAGGGCAAAGCGAAGAGCAAGGGGAAGGGAGGTTTTTCGCTGTGGGGGGCCACATGGGCAAGGTACAGGAGGAGATGGAGGGTCCTGGCCCACCCCCTTCTAGGGAGCTTCCCACACTCCTACTCCCCAGCTGTATAAAGAGGCAGTGCTTGTCCTCCCCCCCCCTCACTCTGCCCTATCAGCTCATGGTGGAGCCCCCCTTAGCCCTCCTGCCACCCCCCCCACCCACCAGACTGCTGCCAGCTGCCCCCCCCTCCCACGGCCCCGGGTTGGACCCCTCCAGGGTTAATGCCAGTCTCTTCCTGGTGGGGGCTGAGGTAGGCTAGACAGAAAATGGGGGGCTCCCGCCTCGGCACAGGGTCCTGGGGGGCTGCCGGGGGCGGCTGGGGACTGGGTCTCCAGCCCTGGAGGCCGTGTTGCTCGCGCAGCAGCGCAGAAGGAGTGGAAGGGTGGCCATGGAGGGGCTGAGGCACATTCTGGGGTGGTTGGTCTACGCCAACAGGACCAGCCGCAACTCCCGAAGCAACAACCCCCGGAGGAGACAGAGGGAGGGCGCGATGGGCGGGGCGGACAGGGACACCCCGCCGTACTCCCCGCCCAAAGCTGACCGGCTCGGTCAGGGTCCAGACCAGACGCTCCGCGGAGGCTACAGCACCTGAGAAACCCCACGAACCGGGGCCCGAAGCCGACGTCCGCAGAGTGCCAGGAGATACCCGTGCTCCATCCTGTCGAACGCCTTCTCCTGCTCCAGGGACAGGAGGGCGAACGACAGACCATCCCTGCGCCCCCGCTCCAGGAGATCCCGGACCAAACACAAGTTCTCAAAGATGGTCCGACCCAGGACCGTGTGGGTCTGGTCGGGATGGACCCTGGGCAGCGAGATGGCCTTCGCTAGGACCGTGCTGAGGGGCGAGACGGGACACGGAGGTAGCAAGACGAGCCCAGCTCGCCTGCACGGCAGGGGTAGGACCCGGCTCGCTAAGGACTCAGCCCAGACGATGACGAGGTCCGGGCTGACAAGGTGCCAGTCCCGCAGTAGCGCTCCGTGGTCAGTGGGGCCAGGCCCAGAAATGTCTTGGTGGCACGTGGCAGAGGCTTCCGAGCACGCCGGCCAGGTGAGCGGCAGCTCCAGCCGGTCTCGGTTGCCTGCGCTGACCGGCGGGAGTTTGTCCCAGAGCACCTGCGAGTGCTGGCGTGGGTCAGATCTGGGGGAGGAGGCTGGTGTAGAAGCCCTGGCCCTTCCGCGCATCTCCACCCATCCGTGAGGGGGGCGCTGTCCTCTGTCCAAAGGCAGGTGACCTGCGTTGGCCGGGCCACGAGGCAGGTGGGGCGGTGGCAGGACAGGGGCAGGTGGCGGAGCAGCTTATGGGGCAGGCGAGGGGGGGGCGGATCATGGGGCAGACTGGGGGTACATGGGTCAGGCGGAGGGTCAGGCGGGGGGGCAGATCATGGGCAGACTGGGGGTACATGGGTCAGGCGGGGGGGGCGGATCATGGGTCAGGCGGGGGGAGGATCATGGGGCAGACTGGGGGATCATGGGTCAGGTGGGGGGTACATGGGGCAGGCGGGGGGGGATCATGGGGCAGACTGGGGGTACATGTGGCAGGCGGGGGGGTGGGTCATGGGGCAGACTGGGGGTACATGGGTCAGGCAGGGGGGTGATCATGGGGCAGACTGGGGGATCATGGGTCA
>JAVMKO010000003.1:0-5000 GCA_032164245.1 Sternotherus odoratus | reverse complement strand
AGGGTTAGGGTTAGGGTTAGGGTTAGGGTTAGGGTTAGGGTTAGGGTTAGGGTTAGGGTTAGGGTTAGGGTTAGGGTTAGGGTTAGGGTTAGGGTTAGGGTTAGGGTTAGGGTTAGGGTTAGGGTTAGGGTTAGGGTTAGGGTTAGGGTTAGGGTTAGGGTTAGGGTTAGGGTTAGGGTTAGGGTTAGGGTTAGGGTTAGGGTTAGGGTTAGGGTTAGGGTTAGGGTTAGGGTTAGGGTTAGGGTTAGGGTTAGGGTTAGGGTTAGGGTTAGGGTTAGGGTTAGGGTTAGGGTTAGGGTTAGGGTTAGGGTTAGGGTTAGGGTTAGGGTTAGGGTTAGGGTTAGGGTTAGGGTTAGGGTTAGGGTTAGGGTTAGGGTTAGGGTTAGGGTTAGGGTTAGGGTTAGGGTTAGGGTTAGGGTTAGGGTTAGGGTTAGGGTTAGGGTTAGGGTTAGGGTTAGGGTTAGGGTTAGGGTTAGGGTTAGGGTTAGGGTTAGGGTTAGGGTTAGGGTTAGGGTTAGGGTTAGGGTTAGGGTTAGGGTTAGGGTTAGGGTTAGGGTTAGGGTTAGGGTTAGGGTTAGGGTTAGGGTTAGGGTTAGGGTTAGGGTTAGGGTTAGGGTTAGGGTTAGGGTTAGGGTTAGGGTTAGGGTTAGGGTTAGGGTTAGGGTTAGGGTTAGGGTTAGGGTTAGGGTTAGGGTTAGGGTTAGGGTTAGGGTTAGGGTTAGGGTTAGGGTTAGGGTTAGGGTTAGGGTTAGGGTTAGGGTTAGGGTTAGGGTTAGGGTTAGGGTTAGGGTTAGGGTTAGGGTTAGGGTTAGGGTTAGGGTTAGGGTTAGGGTTAGGGTTAGGGTTAGGGTTAGGGTTAGGGTTAGGGTTAGGGTTAGGGTTAGGGTTAGGGTTAGGGTTAGGGTTAGGGTTAGGGTTAGGGTTAGGGTTAGGGTTAGGGTTAGGGTTAGGGTTAGGGTTAGGGTTAGGGTTAGGGTTAGGGTTAGGGTTAGGGTTAGGGTTAGGGTTAGGGTTAGGGTTAGGGTTAGGGTTAGGGTTAGGGTTAGGGTTAGGGTTAGGGTTAGGGTTAGGGTTAGGGTTAGGGTTAGGGTTAGGGTTAGGGTTAGGGTTAGGGTTAGGGTTAGGGTTAGGGTTAGGGTTAGGGTTAGGGTTAGGGTTAGGGTTAGGGTTAGGGTTAGGGTTAGGGTTAGGGTTAGGGTTAGGGTTAGGGTTAGGGTTAGGGTTAGGGTTAGGGTTAGGGTTAGGGTTAGGGTTAGGGTTAGGGTTAGGGTTAGGGTTAGGGTTAGGGTTAGGGTTAGGGTTAGGGTTAGGGTTAGGGTTAGGGTTAGGGTTAGGGTTAGGGTTAGGGTTAGGGTTAGGGTTAGGGTTAGGGTTAGGGTTAGGGTTAGGGTTAGGGTTAGGGTTAGGGTTAGGGTTAGGGTTAGGGTTAGGGTTAGGGTTAGGGTTAGGGTTAGGGTTAGGGTTAGGGTTAGGGTTAGGGTTAGGGTTAGGGTTAGGGTTAGGGTTAGGGTTAGGGTTAGGGTTAGGGTTAGGGTTAGGGTTAGGGTTAGGGTTAGGGTTAGGGTTAGGGTTAGGGTTAGGGTTAGGGTTAGGGTTAGGGTTAGGGTTAGGGTTAGGGTTAGGGTTAGGGTTAGGGTTAGGGTTAGGGTTAGGGTTAGGGTTAGGGTTAGGGTTAGGGTTAGGGTTAGGGTTAGGGTTAGGGTTAGGGTTAGGGTTAGGGTTAGGGTTAGGGTTAGGGTTGGGTTAGGGTTAGGGTTAGGGTTAGGGTTAGGGTTAGGGTTAGGGTTAGGGTTAGGGTTAGGGTTAGGGTTAGGGTTAGGGTTAGGGTTAGGGTTAGGGTTAGGGTTAGGGTTAGGGTTAGGGTTAGGGTTAGGGTTAGGGTTAGGGTTAGGGTTAGGGTTAGGGTTAGGGTTAGGGTTAGGGTTAGGGTTAGGGTTAGGGTTAGGGTTAGGGTTAGGGTTAGGGTTAGGGTTAGGGTTAGGGTTAGGGTTAGGGTTAGGGTTAGGGTTAGGGTTAGGGTTAGGGTTAGGGTTAGGGTTAGGGTTAGGGTTAGGGTTAGGGTTAGGGTTAGGGTTAGGGTTAGGGTTAGGGTTAGGGTTAGGGTTAGGGTTAGGGTTAGGGTTAGGGTTAGGGTTAGGGTTAGGGTTAGGGTTAGGGTTAGGGTTAGGGTTAGGGTTAGGGTTAGGGTTAGGGTTAGGGTTAGGGTTAGGGTTAGGGTTAGGGTTAGGGTTAGGGTTAGGGTTAGGGTTAGGGTTAGGGTTAGGGGTTAGGGTTAGGGTTAGGGTTAGGGTTAGGGTTAGGGTTAGGGTTAGGGTTAGGGTTAGGGTTAGGGTTAGGGTTAGGGTTAGGGTTAGGGTTAGGGTTAGGGTTAGGGTTAGGGTTAGGGTTAGGGTTAGGGTTAGGGTTAGGGTTAGGGTTAGGGTTAGGGTTAGGGTTAGGGTTAGGGTTAGGGTTAGGGTTAGGGTTAGGGTTAGGGTTAGGGTTAGGGTTAGGGTTAGGGTTAGGGTTAGGGTTAGGGTTAGGGTTAGGGTTAGGGTTAGGGTTAGGGTTAGGGTTAGGGTTAGGGTTAGGGTTAGGGTTAGGGTTAGGGTTAGGGTTAGGGTTAGGGTTAGGGTTAGGGTTAGGGTTAGGGTTAGGGTTAGGGTTAGGGTTAGGGTTAGGGTTAGGGTTAGGGTTAGGGTTAGGGTTAGGGTTAGGGTTAGGGTTAGGGTTAGGGTTAGGGTTAGGGTTAGGGTTAGGGTTAGGGTTAGGGTTAGGGTTAGGGTTAGGGTTAGGGTTAGGGTTAGGGTTAGGGTTAGGGTTAGGGTTAGGGTTAGGGTTAGGGTTAGGGTTAGGGTTAGGGTTAGGGTTAGGGTTAGGGTTAGGGTTAGGGTTAGGGTTAGGGTTAGGGTTAGGGTTAGGGTTAGGGTTAGGGTTAGGGTTAGGGTTAGGGTTAGGGTTAGGGTTAGGGTTAGGGTTAGGGTTAGGGTTAGGGTTAGGGTTAGGTTAGGGTTAGGGTTAGGGTTAGGGTTAGGGTTAGGGTTAGGGTTAGGGTTAGGGTTAGGGTTAGGGTTAGGGTTAGGGTTAGGGTTAGGGTTAGGGTTAGGGTTAGGGTTAGGGTTAGGGTTAGGGTTAGGGTTAGGGTTAGGGTTAGGGTTAGGGTTAGGGTTAGGGTTAGGGTTAGGGTTAGGGTTAGGGTTAGGGTTAGGGTTAGGGTTAGGGTTAGGGTTAGGGTTAGGGTTAGGGTTAGGGTTAGGGTTAGGGTTAGGGTTAGGGTTAGGGTTAGGGTTAGGGTTAGGGTTAGGGTTAGGGTTAGGGTTAGGGTTAGGGTTAGGGTTAGGGTTAGGGTTAGGGTTAGGGTTAGGGTTAGGGTTAGGGTTAGGGTTAGGGTTAGGGTTAGGGTTAGGGTTAGGGTTAGGGTTAGGGTTAGGGTTAGGGTTAGGGTTAGGGTTAGGGTTAGGGTTAGGGTTAGGGTTAGGGTTAGGGTTAGGGTTAGGGTTAGGGTTAGGGTTAGGGTTAGGGTTAGGGTTAGGGTTAGGGTTAGGGTTAGGGTTAGGGTTAGGGTTAGGGTTAGGGTTAGGGTTAGGGTTAGGGTTAGGGTTAGGGTTAGGGTTAGGGTTAGGGTTAGGGTTAGGGTTAGGGTTAGGGTTAGGGTTAGGGTTAGGGTTAGGGTTAGGGTTAGGGTTAGGGTTAGGGTTAGGGTTAGGGTTAGGGTTAGGGTTAGGGTTAGGGTTAGGGTTAGGGTTAGGGTTAGGGTTAGGGTTAGGGTTAGGGTTAGGGTTAGGGTTAGGGTTAGGGTTAGGGTTAGGGTTAGGGTTAGGGTTAGGGTTAGGGTTAGGGTTAGGGTTAGGGTTAGGGTTAGGGTTAGGGTTAGGGTTAGGGTTAGGGTTAGGGTTAGGGTTAGGGTTAGGGTTAGGGTTAGGGTTAGGGTTAGGGTTAGGGTTAGGGTTAGGGTTAGGGTTAGGGTTAGGGTTAGGGTTAGGGTTAGGGTTAGGGTTAGGGTTAGGGTTAGGGTTAGGGTTAGGGTTAGGGTTAGGGTTAGGGTTAGGGTTAGGGTTAGGGTTAGGGTTAGGGTTAGGGTTAGGGTTAGGGTTAGGGTTAGGGTTAGGGTTAGGGTTAGGGTTAGGGTTAGGGTTAGGGTTAGGGTTAGGGTTAGGGTTAGGGTTAGGGTTAGGTTAGGGTTAGGGTTAGGGTTAGGGTTAGGGTTAGGGTTAGGGTTAGGGTTAGGGTTAGGGTTAGGGTTAGGGTTAGGTTAGGGTTAGGGTTAGGGTTAGGGTTAGGGTTAGGGTTAGGGTTAGGGTTAGGGTTAGGGTTAGGGTTAGGGTTAGGGTTAGGGTTAGGGTTAGGGTTAGGGTTAGGGTTAGGGTTAGGGTTAGGGTTAGGGTTAGGGTTAGGGTTAGGGTTAGGGTTAGGGTTAGGGTTAGGGTTAGGGTTAGGGTTAGGGTTAGGGTTAGGGTTAGGGTTAGGGTTAGGGTTAGGGTTAGGGTTAGGGTTAGGGTTAGGGTTAGGGTTAGGGTTAGGGTTAGGGTTAGGGTTAGGGTTAGGGTTAGGGTTAGGGTTAGGGTTAGGGTTAGGGTTAGGGTTAGGGTTAGGGTTAGGGTTAGGGTTAGGGTTAGGGTTAGGGTTAGGGTTAGGGTTAGGGTTAGGGTTAGGGTTAGGGTTAGGGTTAGGGTTAGGGTTAGGGTTAGGGTTAGGGTTAGGGTTAGGGTTAGGGTTAGGGTTAGGGTTAGGGTTAGGGTTAGGGTTAGGGTTAGGGTTAGGGTTAGGGTTAGGGTTAGGGTTAGGGTTAGGGTTAGGGTTAGGGTTAGGGTTAGGGTTAGGGTTAGGGTTAGGGTTAGGGTTAGGGTTAGGGTTAGGGTTAGGGTTAGGGTTAGGGTTAGGGTTAGGGTTAGGGTTAGGGTTAGGGTTAGGGTTAGGGTTAGGGTTAGGGTTAGGGTTAGGGTTAGGGTTAGGGTTAGGGTTAGGGTTAGGGTTAGGGTTAGGGTTAGGGTTAGGGTTAGGGTTAGGGTTAGGGTTAGGGT